>BPLR01005581.1:0-250503 GCA_021605095.1 Caerostris extrusa | reverse complement strand
TCTGATTATCAATTGGTTAGCACTCTGGCCTTTATTACCACAGGCTACAGGTTAGGAAATCCAGGCGGAGGCATGTATTTTTTGAATTCGGAATCCACGTTAAACTGTAGGTTCCGGTCTAATTAGCCTAAGTGTTAAAGAGGTGCGACCGTAGAGCGACAAACCAAATATCAAGCAATGAAATACAAAGGATGTTTCAAAAGTTAGAGTATTTATTTATTTATATTTTTTCATACCCCATTATATCCAAAGAAATTTATAATGAAAAGAAATACGTATTTCAACACGCACAAACTGGATCAAGCAGTTTAGTTAATGCGTTTTTTCTGTATTACGGGATCTGGGTTTGAAACACGGTAAATGAAGCAAAATGTCTGTTGATGGAATTATTTGTCCCATTTGTAGGCGGAAAATTCTTAAATTAACGGGCATTCGAAATTTTGTAGGGAAAATATGGGTGATATATAGCAGGACCACGTGTTACATTCCGAATAACATTGAATTTGCCATATTGAATGAACACATATTAAAGTGCTTGGTATTCAGAACAAACAATATGTAGCATGTTGTTTGTATAATAACGTATACATATTCAACATGAACAATATCTATAAAGAGTGCTACGATAACCCAAAATTGTTGCATGTGAGCTATGAAATTATTGTGGTTCGAACTCCATTTTCTATTTACTACTTAATTTAAATTTGCTTTGTATTCTGATTTTACTACTTAATTTTATAATTTGTAACTGTAAATTTAACTTTTTGTTGTTTTACTATTTTCACTGAAATGTTAGTTGACAGTGAACTAATTGTTAATGCAATTTTCGATGCAATTAATGCAAATTCGAATTTTAATGCTCGAAATGCAAAATAAAGTTTTGATATTCGCTAAATCGCCCAGAAGTCCGGGCGACGGCATGCTGTCGCCCAGTTCCGACTTCTAACTGACCATGACTGTCTAGCAGAACATCTCCATCGCATTAAAATCTTTTCGAACCTTGGTTGCCCCCTATGTGGTTCAACAGACCCAATGAACAGAGACCACCTCCAACGATGTGCGGTACTTGACGGCGACTCGAAAACAGCACTTTATTGGCGAGAGACCTTAAGGCAATGACTTCGGTCATCTTTGGTTTTTGGACGTTTATCCTTTTATTTTTTACTTGTTATTATTATTTTTATTCTTCTTGTACTTGCCTTGCCATGTAAAAATAAATGGAAATAAAAATGTGATGTAATGGAAATAAAAAAAAAAATATTCGCTAAACAGATTATTTATTCCTTGTTCAAAAACGAACTTTGACACAAGTGTGCAGTTTGAAAATGCGGATATTCGATCTAACGACCTTGGACTTTGAAATTGATAAGCATGTTTGATATCTCGTGATGAAAGCAGAAGTGTAATGCATTCTGAGAGGACTTAAAGTGGTAAATATCTGGCATATACTTACAGTAGAGAGAAAACCAGGAAATTTTACAAAATTCATTCCTGTCTCACAAAAAGTGTATGAAGCTCATTATCAATTGAAACGGAACTGTTAATTTTCAAGGGATATGTACAAAAATATTTAAATTACCTATACATTTAAGCATAATTTAAAAATGTCCTGTAATATCCATTTATAAATAAAATAATTATTCTAAAATTGATATAAACATATACAGATTACATTATTTGATAGCAGAACATTTTGCTCATTACATATAGGATGCTCATCTGAGATCTATTTTTTTTTCAATATAAAAAAAGCCCATTGGTTTAGGTCAGGGTGGCCAACTCAAATGATCTTGGGGCCATTTGGAAATGCATCGTAACTCCGCGCGCCTCATATAAAATTAAATATCCCCATATTACATTTAGATCCACTGTACACATTTTTATATTGATATTACAACCTTTGTTATGTTGTATGTTCCAAGATATGAGCTCATTATGAGTTCGCAGAATATTATTTTAATTATTCTGTGAACTCATAAATAAAACAGGCAATATATGTCATATATTCGCAAGTATTATTTTATTAGAATATAAAAGAATTTATTTTTTTCATAATTTCGGCAGTTAATTTTTGAATATATGGATGCACTAATATTTTTTTTAATATATCGATTTTCACTACTTTTTTTCATTAAAATAAATTTATTTTGTAAAAGTGTGATAAATCTCAGGGGCGGAAAAATATTCAAGTCGGTCAGAGAGTTGCCCTTACCTGATTTAGATTTTTAGTACACGTAATGTGGACATCCTTAAAAAAAAGATCTCTTGATATAAAATGCTTTTAAAAGAGAAATACATAAAATACTTCTTTAAAAAATTTTTTTACGTAATAAATCATTTTATTTAAGATATGGAAGTCAAACCGAATAGCGAAATAAATTTAAAGGTGAATTTAAAATTTTTTATTTAGAAATGTTTGTAATTTTTTTTTGAATGCATTTTCTTCTTTAAGTTAGACGTAAAGGCTGATTACATATGAAAAAATGATAAATCGAAGGTTGTTTTTTTTTTACTCAAATCAAGAAATACACAAATATGCATATATTTGGAATTAAAATACTTTTGAAGGAATTGAAATAACTAAAATATTCACTTGAGATTTGTATATTCCTTTTCTATTGGATAGCTTTCTGCATGGGAATTTGATCTCAATAAGCAAAATTTATTTTGAGTTTAAATTAACTTGAATAAAATAAATTTGTAGGTCTAGATTCGAAGAGAAGCCAAAGAATGTATGAATCTCCAGGGGTAATTTTGGAAGTATCCATTCAAAATTCAAAATTGTTGTAGCATTCTCTCTCTCTTTTTGTTGTAGAATCAGAGGTTTTGCTAGATCCTTACAATTATATTGGTGAATAATTTCTGGTAAAAGTGCTTGGCATTTGAAAACAATAGCATTAATGTTTATTAAAAAGGTCTGGTAATTATGGTTTATTATGGTGGTAATGAATACGGTAATTTTATTATTATATATATTTATGGGGCCATTTTTCATGCTGATAATGGATATGATAATGATAATGGATTTGAAGCCAAATAGCCATTTGAAACCATTTTAGAAGCCAAAGAATGAATGTGAATATCCAGAGATCATTTTTGGAAGCATTCATTCAAAATTGTTGTAGCATTCTCTCTCCTTTTTGTTCTAGAATCAGTTTTTGCTAGATCCTTCCAAATCTATTGGTGAATAATTTCAGTTCACTTTCAAGATGCCTGACATTCTAAAAACAATAGCATTAATAAAAACGTAATAATTTTTATTAAACAGGTCTGCTTATTATGGTTTATTATGGTGGAAATGAATATGGTAATTTTATTAGAGGTGGTAATTTTTCATGGGGCCGGTAATAATGGTTTATTATGGAGATAAGGGATATGGTAATTTTTATTATTAATATTTTATTATATATATTTGTGGTGGCAATTTTTCATGGTAATGATAATTTTGCATTTATGGTAATTGTATGGTAATTTTTCATTAATGCATATTTTACAAAACTGAAATCTAATGCCTATTATATTTAACCAACCAAAAACAAATGTTCTTACAATTTTCTTTAATTTTCTTCAGTCTAAAAGGCTATTATAATAGGTTTAGTTACAGGTTACAGCAAATTTGACAAAAGTTTAGTTAAAAATTGAACTTTTAATCTCAATAATAATTTTGTTGAATAATAATATTAAAAATTTTTCAGTATATGATTATATAATAATTTTATTTCATATATGACTCATACAATTCTGTATTCTGTCTGAAAAGGTTATTATTAAAGTTACATGTTATTTTCAAATTTGATAAAAGTTTAATTAAGAATTGAACTTGAATCTCAAAAAATATATATAATAATAATTTTGTTTAAATTTTTTCGGTATAGGAATAAATAATAATTTAATTTCCTCATATTATGTTCTTTATAAAGTCAAATAGTTTAGTACGTATATTCTAAATGAAAAATAACAAAAATTCAATTTGACATAGCAAGAAATGAACAGCTGTTATTAATGCACCTTATTTCACGTAGTTTTGAACTCCTGATTCATTATAAAATGAATTGGATTAATGAGAAAATTTCACATTATATGCTTTAAACTAATATGAAATATCAACATTTCCTAATCAGATACGTATGTCTGACATTATTTGATATTTGGTTAAGCATGTTACCAAATTTCAATTTAATAATCGAACTGAATATTAATCATTTTATTTACAAGGTTTCATTAGTTGATAATATTTTTGGCATATGTATTCCTGTTGGGATTATTAATGATTAATAAAGAATATGTGTATAAAACAAGTCAATTATTTGTATAAAAATAGACAAAGAAACAAGCCATATTAGGCTTATTTTTTAAGTATGTTTGTTAATATTTGACATTTAATTAAATATACCAGTCAAATTTTGCAGTTCAATAAACGAGCTAGATATTAATGATTGATTTACATGCCCCTGCGCTGATAATCTTATACAATCCATCACTTCTGTGCAATATCGAATACTTAAAATATGAGTGCAGAAATAAAAATGTGTGTTTTTCTACAAAGATGACAAACCTTATTCTGAAAGTTTGTTTGTTATTATTTAATATGTCGTTAAACATGTTATTGATTTCAATTTTATTTTGAAGAAAAACAAATTGCTAGATATCTACAATTCTATTGATGAATAACTTCAGGCCAAAGTGCCTAGCATTCGAAAACAATAAAAATTAGCAAGTTAAAAATTAAGAACCATAAGAGTTTTTATTATGTTTTACTATAGGAATTCAAGTATAAATATATCCATTTAAATTGAAATCAGATTATAATTTGAAGCTGAACTATAATTCTAAGATTCATAGCTAGAGGATTCATGGTCCCATTGCTAGATCTCAACAATTCTTAGAGAATAATTTCAGGCTAAAGTGCCTAGCATTCGAAAACAGTAACATTAATAAGCTAAGTAGATTTGCTTTAGAATCATTTCCATCCTAAAATAAAAAACATGCATTGTTAATATTTTTTATCATGTTTTTTTTTTATGTTGTACTATAGAAATTCAAGTATAAATCTACCCATATAATTGAAATCAGATCATGATTTGAATCAGAACTATCATTCTACGATTCGTCGCCAGGTAATTCAGGAAAACCATTTCGATACATCGTTGAAATATGAAAAAAATGTCTTCACTTTTTGAAAAGAATAATGGAAAGTAAATGCGAAAAAAAAAAAAATTGCAAACAATAAATACAGTAAATTAAACAATAATTACAATAAATAATATGCAGTTCCTCGCCAATCATTTGGGTATTAAAGGTCATAGACTAAAATGTTTGTAAAATGACATGATTTGGTTTATCGCTCTACGGTCATCTTGTATACACGAGGGCTAAACAGACTGGGACCAACAGTTTAAAAATGGATTCCGAGCCACTAACAAACATCCATGTCACTGTCAGGATTCAAATCTGGAGCACAAAAGACCGAAGTTCTCGCCAATTGGCCATCAGACTACTGTAAATGACATGAAATCGCGATTAAATGACTTTAAACATATAAAATTTTGACAAAAATAACATGAGTGAACTTGTGTTTTTGTAAATTCCTTTACCTTAAAATAATACAATGTAAACCAGAATACTCATTTTTGGTTCAGAGTTAAAAATTAATTTTTGCATTTAAAAAATGCAATTATACGATACACATATACAATTAAGAAGTTAATCGACAACAAAATGAATTTGTTTATATGTCACAATGATAATTTTATGAAAGACTATAGGGCATGTACATACATAAATTAATGATTATATCAAAAAATGCAATTATTTCTAAAGATTACGATGCATAAGATTTAAATATATTATATATTTTTGACTATCGTGTTGAAATATAAGAATGTTCTAACATGAAATCTGTGGTGTGTCACAAAAGGCGTGGGTGGAACAAGAAACAAGTAAGGGTACAAGTTATTATATAAAACAGATTAATCTTCCCACGCATCAAGAGAAAACTTCATTTAAGAGATTTTTATGTAAAATAATCACTTATTTGGCACATGATTTTAATTATGTGGTTTTTAATTATGCTATTGATTTAAGAGTATCAGGTTACCTGCTCTGTAGTTCATTCTGTATTTGAAACGCACGCAGATTATTAGTTTGGTTTTCTCTCAAAATAATGACTAAGCATAAGTTATGCTTATGAAATTATGAATTAAGCATTGAAGTTGTGTTGATGAAATCAGTGACAAAATATGCTCACATATGAAAATTGAAATTTTTAAATTATATGTTTTTTTTATCATGTGTGAACATGATGTTGTCCTGGTTAGGGGTCCGCGACATTATCCAAAAATGAGAACCAAGCAAATAAAAACTCCATTTCAAATTTCGGCGGAAATGGTACTTTGGGCCCCTTAACTCTTGAAATGCTTCGTGAATAACGTTAGTCTTAAGAAATTTTCTGGAGAATTTGGCTTTTGTTTGAAGTGTTTTGTAGTATGGTTTTGAAGCACTTTTCATGTTTTGGCTTGGGATTTTAAACAATTGTATATCTAATGGCTATAAGTACTCGTAGTGTATTGATCAATTCCTTTTTTTTTTTTTTTTTTTTGTGAAGTTTCATATTTATCACTTTTGGGATTTTCCCATGCCTATTGAGCTGTATAATTCTTCTTATTGTATTTGGAATACTTCTTTCTTCATTTAAGACCTAGAATTTTCAAACTTTGATAGATTCTCTTGGCTGCTGAATGCGATAAAATTTTTGTAGAATTTGGAATACTTCATTCTTCATTTACGACTATATTTATCTTACTTTTGTATATTCTTTTAGAGATTCTTGAACGATTCATTCTTCATGAAGTTCTTGATCTATTCTACATTGCTATATTCGTGTGGCTATTGAATTTGGTCATTCTTATATTATTCCAATCAATTGCTTCATATATCTCTTGCATTATTAAACATTGGCATATTCCTGTGTTTATTCATACATTCTTGAATGTTCCAACATGATAAATTAATAAATTTGCCGAGCAGATTTCAGTTTTATTATTATTTTCTTAATATATAAATAAACTTTTAGGACGTAATACAAATCAACACCATGCGTGTTTGAGATCTTCAATGCCATTTAGAAATTAAAGCACCCAAATGTTTCAGCACTTAAATTGTGTTCTAACTTCGATTAATTATTTATTAATTCGATTTGATTCTTAATTAATTATTCAAGTTCTGTTGATGAAATCAGTGATAAATATTTTCATCTACTACTGTGCTCCAAAAAGTAAGACCAATTTTCAATTAAAAATTCCCGGGGCTTATGGAATTCCAATTTTTTTCTTTTTTAGGTAGCTGGAACTGTTCCCTTCAAAAGGATCGGTCAATTCCATTTTGGGCCTCAAACGCGTCAAATCCCTATTGGTACCGAAAACACTGAATGCGCCAGCTCACACTGCATTGATTCGTCGTGACTTTTCGCCAAAAATGAAGCCCATATCGTTCCACAACCACCGCCTTCACACCGTGCGACTTTTGCTATTCCCTAAACTCAAAAGATCACTCCGGGAAAACAGATTCCCTAAACTCAAAAGACCACTCCGGGAAGAGATTCAGATTCAACGTAAATTTGCGTTTTGAAGTCCTTCCCTGTTGATGACTTTTTAACATGCATTGAAGATTGGAAATAAAGTTGGCATAAGTGCACTGCGTCCGGAGGGTATTACTTAGAAGGCGATGAAATAAATTTGGAAGAATAAATAAAGAGTTTTTAAAAAATAATAATTTATCTTACTTTTTGGGCACAGTACTATTGTCCTTTCAAATATGACTCCAATATGCTTTTTCATTGTTTTATTTTAACACAATTAACAAAACAATCGCTATATATATCTATAAAATATATTTATAATATAATCTATTTATAATAAATAACGAGTTTTTTTTTAAATAATTGGTCTTACTTTTTTGGGCACAGTAGTGTGATAGACTGAAATTCTTAAATGATACGTTTTTATTATTATTATTATTATTTTCTTCTTACACATAAATAAATTTTCAGGGCGTACTTAATACTAATCAACACCATGCGTGTTTAAGATCTTCAATGCCATTTAGGAATTAAAGCACCCAAATGTCTCGAGCACTTAAGTTGTGTTCTAACTTCAAATGCACTACCCGGTAAGCCATCAAGCGAGGAAGGAAAATGGACTCAATTAACCTATTAAGGTTCTATTACTGACAATTATTATCATGAACTGCGCCTGAGAGAAAATTGCCGTTTGTGAGAAATTCCTCAATAATTGTTATGTTTATTCAGCAAGATTTATAGCGTATGAATTCTTTAAAAACAGAATACATTAGGATATTCCCAGAATAATTCATTCTTCATTATAATGGCATGCATTTAGCAATTCGATATTCTATGCGGGATATATATTTGGTATAACGTGAAATAAACTTAACCTAGGTTTTTAATGCATAGATATCTGAAATTTATTATTAAGTGTACATGAATAAGAATATGCAAATATATGTAGTAAAATTTATGTTTATATAGGAGATTCTTCGCATCTTAGTAGATAACACGACAGATTTCTGAATTAAGGCGAAACTTAGATTTATGTTTACATAGCAGATCCTTTGCATTTTAGTGGACAACACGACAGATTTCTGAATTAAGGCAAGTCTTGTTAAAAGCTCGATAACTAATGGCCGTTCCGGTACATTATGTACATATGCCAGAGATTTGCATGATAAATTAGTAGATCAGAAAATCCTTTAGATGGGGTGTTGGAAATGGAAAAGAAGGTATAAAACCTGTATTATGTCCCTTTTGGGGAAAAATTGTTACAAACCGGGTTTGATTTGGTATAGTTCCATGTCCGTGGCGCACACTTGATTATGTTGTATTTGCTGCATACTGCCGTTAATGATCTATACTTGACACTGGGACATGCTGCATTATACAGTATGAAGGCAATAAAAAGCATGATGTACTACACGAAAAAAAATTTCATTGACTTTATTTAGCTTTTAATATTAATTAAATTTACACTTTTAAAAATTAAAAACTAGATAAACAGAATTACTACTGGTTACTTACACCGGCATGTATTCGGAGTTAAAAAATTGGATTTAGAATAAAGAAGTATATATTTAATTTATAGTTATATATAGTTATTGTTTTTTTTTATATATTAACACTACAAACAACTTTAAAGTATTGTCCTGTGGTCTTTTTATTTAAATAAATAAATATGAAATATCAGAATATACGACGGATTAAGGAGCTACTGTAATATGATTAAAATTTTACCTTTAACTAAAGCTTTTTGCATTCTCTTTAAGAAGTTTGTTCATTTATTTTTGTATTTCTTAAAATTATATTATTCTTCGTATTTTTCTTCACTGTCGCAATAGCCCCGTGGTGGACCAAGGTCGTCCGTCTATTAGTAGATTTAAGGCAGGAGGTTTTTCTTTTCACGGGGTAGGATGTCAATCCAACGCTCTACAGTCTTATTATACTGGGACCTTGGTTTAAAGTGGATTCCGAACTACTATATTTTATAATTTTTACTATAATCGGACCTAGTGTTGTTGTTTACTAATCCCCCTGATGCAGGAAAACCTACACCATGTCCAAAGGACTCCGTCGAAGGCGACGTCCACGGCTGAGGGTAATATGCAGCTTCATTTTTAGCGAGGAGCCACGAGGGTTGAAGACTGACTTAACCTCAAGACAACGTTCTACGATCGTATTAGACCGGAACCTACGGTTTGAAGGATTCGGACCACTGCAAACAATCCATGGCACCGCCGGGTCTCGAATCGAAACTTGTGGCACTGATTCAGGCCCGTTTAAATCTATCTAAAGGTACGCAAGCAAAGGACCTATGCAAAAGATATAATTAAAAACTTTCCAAAATAATTTAAAAATGACCAATATTTCAATGCAATTTTTTTTTTTAAAGAATATACGATACGATGAGCGATAAGTTAAAATAAAATGTGACAGAAATCTATTATAAAATTAAATCAAAATTACTTGAAATATATTTAAAACTTAAAGGAAAAATTAAGTCTTATCTACTAGTTTCAGGAAATTATCCCTCTACAACAGTGTAATAAACTATCCTATTAAAATGCTTCGCGGTTAACGTAAAACAACGGAAAAAATAATCGATATTCTGTGCTTTATTTAAATCAACTCTCTTTTATTCTTGTGAACGAAGGCTATTTTAAAATTCTTGAGCTTTAGCAGTCGATCCCAAAAAAATAAATTAACGATTAAACAAAACTGGCTAAATGAATAAAGAAACTGAAGCCCAATGCGAAACGAAAGAGAAAAAAAAAAAATCTGCAGGAAAATAATGAATTTTTCCGGAGAATTCTTAATTTAATTCCTCTAGAAAATAACTTTAGTCGCCGTTTATTGAAGCGTCAACTAAAATACGCAACGCACAACGAAGCGTTCAGACGTAGTGCAGGGAAGCGAACCAATTTCATTTTTTCCCTGCACGATTCGCAGGGCAATTCTACCGGAAACATATGCATAGCGAATCTTCTTATTCCCAAGGACCACGGAGAAGGTCAGTTGATAAGGATAAGTTCCCCATGAAATATTCAATAGAAGAATATAAAATGGACGACATTAAGAGATTGGACTCGATTGTTTTCTTCTATTATAACGCTTGCTTTTATGCGCTTATTTAATTAAGAAGGAAAAAAAATTCACTTATAGAAATTCTTACTTATTTTAGACAAATAATAAAATAAGCACGAAAGAAAATTTGAATGTTTGTCACTGCATTTTTGTAAATTTTTTTGTTAATAACGTAAAAAATAGGCAAACAGTGGCAAAATCTTGATTTTTTAGTAGAAATTACAATTAACAAAATAATATTGGCTTGGGCTGAATGGCCGACTGTCTAGCCCCCTCGATGCTGTACAATAATCAATAATCTGTATAATACATGTGTTATACAATAACCGGGATAAGACATGTCCTATACAAGTGTTAGTGACCCAAAGATGAAAGCCTAATATTTGAAAACCACGTATGTTTGAAATTCATTTAAGAATATTACAGTAATCAAAATTACAGAAAAATCCGAAAATTACGATAGTCAAATTTTTATTCGTTGGAACTTAATGACATTTGGCAAATTAATCAAACAGTGCTTCATAAATCAAACATAAAATAAAACAGAAATAGACTTACTTTCTATCTTGAAAGCACACAAAATGTATACATAAAAACGTAATATTTTCGTTCAATGCGTGATCAACTTCACAAATTTGGGCAATCATAACACATACACAAGTAGTATAGCGATATTCCATTCAAAACCTAATTGTGTTTATTAACTGAGTAAACAAAAAAGCCACTTCTGTGTCAAGGAAGTCAATACCTTGAGAAGATGTAGAGGGCAGGTTAAAGACAGCAAGCTCCCTAGAGCTTTCATATTTCATTTGGGTTCAAGTGTGGAGAAGATACCAGCCTACCCATACTCTCAATATACTACTTACAAATGCAATTCTAATCTTTGTGGTTAAGCATTATCGTCTTGGAAAACGACATACACCCAAAATTGTCCTCAAGAATTTAATTGTCAAAAAGAAGTTAAGTAGTAGTTTGATCTAAATGATCGTTTTATAAGATGAAAGATTCATCAACTGTAATTGTGTAAGGGTGAATAATTGGATCAAGCATGTCTTTCTTAATATGTAACTGAGCATGGTATTTTTGAAGGAAGTGACTGTACCTCATAATACAACATACAGTTCAATGAAGCCATCCAAAGAGATATTTGGCAAATATATATAATCGGACCCCCCAAATATACATTTTTCATGAATATGACAGAATATAGTGGGCAACAGCAGGACTAACAATGTTCTTGAGTCACTTTGTAAAAAAAAATTGATTCATCAGATACAGACCTATATTGATTTTCATTCCATTTGAAATACGGGCGGGATCAATTAATCTTTTCATTTCGGAGGCTTGCTGTGAAAGGAACACATCATTTTGAATGTCTTGAACGCAGCTTCTGCAGACTAACAAAACCAACCTTCAAGAAATTGACTGTAGAGAAGATCAAAGTTGTTGTCAGCAGTTGAATGTCTTCTCGCAGTTCGAAGCAAATAGTGATCTACCACAGGTCTTTCTTGGTCATATCTTCTAGAACACTGGGAATTTATGATTACAGAAAGGCTGCCACTCAACCAATTTATTACTTACAATAACTCTGACTTTTCTCTATTCGTCTGAGGGACTAACTATTGTTATTTTTCAGGCAATTGATGGCTGGAATTCATATCTAAATCTATCTATTTCTATCATCTGAAATTACACAAAAACTGTTTCAAATTCCAGAAATTATTAACGCTTTCAAAGCTTGTCTTCTGCCACGAGTCCAGTGATATTAAAAGAGGGCATGTTTACTAATTTGCTTATCATATTATTACTCATCCTCATCATCATCATTGGTCAACAACCCCATTGCGGTCCAAGGCCATTTGCTTGCTGGTAGATTTCTAGACAGATGTTTTCTTTACGGGATTGGGTTGTCAGCCCTACGCTCTACCGTTAGACTTGACCTACAGATTAAAGTGGATTCCGAATCACTACAAGCGTTCATGGCATCGCATGGATGTTTGTAATGGTTCGGAATCCACCATCTTCGAACCCGAAACCTGTAGCACCCAGCGCTAGTCACTCGGCCATCCGGCTCCCTTATGTATCAGTACTTTTACGAATACTGTAATTTTCATAGCAATTTATTATTCATGCAAACACAATTTATCTGATTTTTAAGATTTTTAGCATCCTTATTAGTTATTATTTCTGCTATTTATAGCCGTATCAAAGAAATTAAAAAAATATATGACATTAAGACTTTATTAAAATGAATTTATTGCTGGGGCATAAAATATCATTGGACTAAACTTTTTCCTCCGAATATTTTTAGAAAAGATTTTGCAAAAATTCTACCACGAAATGTAATATGATTTACTTTGAATAAGGAAAAAACTATTTCAAAAATCTATCTTCAACTGGAAAACGCTGTCTAATCCTTAGATCAAATTGTAGACTGGACAAATTCAAGACAGATAATAAGAAAACGTTTGGCAATTTTATTCACAAAAGTCGAGATAATTATAAAAAATAGATGTATTTTTTCAATATAAACTTTTTAAATTAAAAAAATAGCGCTAAATAATTATAAGGAATTTAAATGTACGTATCTTTAAATAGAAAATTACAAGAACATGACAATAAAGTGCTTACAATTAGAGTTGTACAATATACGTCCTTATTTTAATTATTTATTTTTAAAATTTTAACTAAGGAAGTGCAATAAAAGTAATATTTTTTTTAATAAAACATCAATATATATTTTCTAGTTTTATTTTTTTTTATTGTCTGGATTATTTCTTATATCAGTAAAAATTACTTAAGTATATACGTATATATTACCAAAGTAAAAACTAAAAAATTACTAAAGTATGACTTTTTTGCATATTTGTCGTAATAAATATTATATCTAAAATTGGTAATTTTTAAAATTTATTTTGCATAACTTCTATTAAATTAATATATTTTATGTATATTTCATTGGCCATTCTTTTATTTCCTGCAAATGCTGCCTAAGGACGTTAAAAGACTAAATATTCCAGCTTTAGAAGTATTTCAAATAAAATTTTCTATTTTGATTATATATATTATACATATTTAAACAGTCGTCCTGTTATATTTCTTTGTTCCGTTGTATAAAATAAAACGTTTTATATTAAGAAAAACTGAAGATTAAACAAACAATTAAAGTTTAATACTCCAAAAAAATTATTTTTTAAAAATTTGTTTCAGAATTATCTTCGGAATTTTAAATAACTCGGCTTAAATAATATAAACTGGCTAATTAAAGCCTTATTATCTATATATATTATTGTCCATAACAATATTATTATTAGTATTATACTGGAAAATAAAAGGAAAATTCTTATAGTACATATTTTAGCTTTTGATTTTACAATAATGGAACTAATGGTACAAGTTAGCGTGTCATCATATGATAATGGAAAATTTGATGGCAAAAATGATTTTATTTAATTAAAAAATAATTAATAATATTTTTGTAAGTTTTGGCTACGAATTTTTATAACTAAGTAGTAAATTCAGAAATTTAAAAAATGTAAATTTTTTAAGTTATGCTAGGGCATATACATACATCCATTTTTGTATATATATATATATCATTGCCTTCAATGCCTTTGAAATTTTCAAATGAAAATTTCAATCTTAATTAGCTCCTAGATGATATATATTTAAAGAGCTGTAGCATATTACGAATAAACACATTTATATTTTATAAAGATTGCACACATTAAATCTTCCTTTAACAAAACTGCAATTGTTTTCGCCAAATTAAACAAAAACAAATGAAACTTAAGGAATAAAATAACTATATTCAATTAGACTTTTGTTTAACATAAATTGGGATGGTTCAACAATTAATAGGAAAACTTATGTAAATTTTTTTTTCTTCCAGACACACAAGTGCTTCATGAAAAACATATACAAAAAATTGCATATGTCGTAATTAAAATTCTTTGCTACTACATAATACTATAAATATTTTTAAAAAATCTATAATATTAGCAGTTTATGTTTGTTTTTCATCTAGTTTTATTATTTTGTTCCAAATATTCAAAGCTAAAAAATACTTCAAAATTTGTATTAGTGAATTTTTAATTAAATAAAAATATTATTTTTTATTGCCATCAGATTTTCACGCCACAAGGTTGTGGCAGCCTTAAGAATTACTGGTATCATTTGTTAATTTATAATTAAAAATTAAATAGAAAATTTATAGTATTGAGTTTTCTATTCATTTTTCAAAATTAATACAATTATTTGCTTAAAAATAAGAGAATTCTTGGATACGACTAATTTATATTTATATTATTTAAGACAAATCCTTAAGACTACGCACCTTATTTATATTATCTAAGGCAATTTAAAAATATATCTCATACAGGTTTTTTTTTTTTTTCTTTTCCTTATTTAGGCTATGTAAGAATTGTTCATTAATGATCATTTTCATTTTCTGTTCAATTACATTATTGAATGTTTAATAAGGATGTCTACTTTCCAACTGGATTTTTTTAGGGTGGGAAGTGAGATTTAGAACGTAGGAAATTCTGCACATATATTTTTTTAAATAAATTTACCATCAATAAAAATACTTAATTCCTACAACCGAGAGATGCCAGTTTATATCTGCTAGTAGTGATCATAATAGAACCTTTTTGGAATGCCATACCAGATGATCTTTACTGTTGTCTTCTGACCCCCGAATAACAAACAATGTTTGCAAATGAATCACCGATCAACTCGGATTGAAATATTTTTATTTGACAAACACTCCTATCCGTTTCCATTAGAGCTTCTCGCATTGGACGACAACAGACGGCATCTGGAATAGCAGAAGAAGTTCTTTTCGAGCAAATCACGGTCGACCTTTTCTCTCTTATTGTGTTCTTTTATTTGATATTAAACATCCCGAATTTCGACAAGCCATCCATTTCCTCACAAAAGCCAAAATCGCATCTTCTGTGTGACAAACGGTGCATTTCTTCCCGGAAGGACGCCAAGACACTTCCTGAGGGGGGAGGGGGAAGTGGGCGACCCGTGACCTTTGGTGCCATTTGTTTTCATTCGGGCCCCGTTATCAGAAATTTTCAAAACTTACGTTATTCTTCCATCCGCGCCATTAAAGCACACAGCTGGAGCATTATGGATTTGTCCGTGGGGAATGTTTTCTTGGTGGTGGAGAAAGGCAAGCTCTAAAATGAGATATTACATATCTAACATTTATAATGGTGAGAGCTTACCGAATGCAGAACTCTTAAGGGGTTGGGGTAACTAGGGGGAGGCATCGTTATTCAAAGGATTCTTCCCGTTTTTGGAGCTGTCATTGGGAATAGATAGGGTGTTGACCGGGTTTCAGTTAGTTCTTTGGGGATTTTTCCCAGAGAAAGTGTTGAAGACCTGGAAGAACTTGCAGGATTGTTGCATCCGAACCAGGTGGGATGGGTTTGTAATGGCTTTTTAGCTAGAAATAAATATTACTTCACACGAGTTGCTACGCTCAGCTTGAATTGCTGGCATAAACATTTTTTGACAAGCGTGTATCGATGTCTAAGACAAATGTGAGAAATTTTTATGTTCTCCACTTTTATGGATCTTATCGCATTGAAAAGATTGAAAATTTTCTTTGCACTTATAAAAGTATAATAAAGTCATAAATTCAGCAAATTTGAACAACGAATACCAATAAAATTTTTTGAAAAAAACTTGGAAAGACATTGCGTGTAAGTAGTAAATATATTATGCATTTATTCATGGTGTTTGCAAAGCACGCACACACGCATATATATATATATATATATAATATTGGTATGTATGTATTGGTATATAATAAATAATATAATAAAAAAAAAGCAAACATGAAATTCGGTGTGGGATATAACATTATTGCATAAAGTTAATGAGATTCAGTAATTTCTACTGTAATGTTCAATTGCAACAAGGAAGTATTTTTGTACGTACGTATTTTTTGTGTGTATATTTTGTTTTTCACGTATTTTAGATACATTTTATTTAATTTTTGAAAATAGGATTTACGTTTTTAATTGGAGATATAGGATTATTTCACACTAGTTATTGGGACGCTATCTAACAAAAATCCGATTATCTTTTGTTCTCTAAGAATCACTGTCGTGACAGATGGATAGCACCCGATGGGTACAGGGAACGAGACAGGTAGAAGGGCAGGTTTTGCCACAATTTGAATGGAACATCTGGTAGAGAAGTTTGTTATAGTAATTTTTTGTTTTTTACGTAATAAAAAAAAAAATCGCAAAATTCCCTAGCTAAACAGCTTTTATTTACTGAATGTTTTTGATATCTGAGATTCTGTACCACTAAAATCGATGCATAAAATACGACCATTAATTGTCGAGTGGCTAGCGCTCTGGCGCTCGGTATCACAGGTTTGGGGTTGAGTCCCGGCGGTGTCATGGATGTTTGTAGTGGTTCGGAATCCACTTTAAGCCGTAGGTTCCGGTCTCATATGACTGTAGGAGCGTCACGGAGCAAAAAGTCAGACTTCTACCTGCGGGTGCTCCATCACAACAGAAGCTACCCTTTTCCTCCATCCATGAGTAGATCACTCATGGGATGCCCGTCCCGCACTGCAGAACACTGAGGATTAGTCAGCAACAACATATGTGTGTTGATTCAAATAATCTTGTATATTTTAATATATTTTTCAGTTACAGCCACATCTATTTTGCTTAGAGCAGTTTTAAAATTTGGCAGTAAATATTATAGATATAAAAAATGATATACATAGTCCTAGTAATATAGACAGGGACCATATTTCCATAATAGCCTTCTACTGAAAGATAATCTAGTTTTCTAATCTACAGTAAAATATAAAATACTGAATAAAATATATTTATTGTTGGAACCATGATTCTTACTTCTTTGGTTATCCAACTTGTGCCTCAAGCATCTCAACCCAACCACACCCAATTACAATCTGTTTAGCCAAACTGCACACTACAATGTTTATTTATTTATTAAATAAAATCTTTTTAATCTTTTAAAAAATCTTTAATCCAAATCTTAAAATCTTTCAAAAAAGATTAAAATTTTTTAAGTATATATAAATATACATATATATAGGGAGATATTGAGCCACGTGGTCTACATATGCCCGGTGTACATTACCCGACATAGATAAAGTAATTATATATTTTGTAAAATTAATAATGTTGCCTGGTAAAATGTTAATGAAATGAAAATTATTAATTATTTTCCACTTATTATTACAATATCTGAAACACTTACAGTCTAGTAAAAATATTATAATTTTCTTTTTTTTATGCAGATACTTTTCTTGTATAATGTTTCATTTTAAATGCTCTTAAGAATCAGCAGTTAGCAACTAGAAACTTTGAGAAATACTTTTATTTCAAAGCGAAAAGAAACAGGAAGTTATGCATTTTGTAATTTGTAATTTCATTCAAGGTCAAAAGGAACAAAACCCTTTTACGAGTAATTGTATGATAATGAGTACAACTACCGGTGATTGTTTGAATACCAGCATTTTTCATCTATCGAGCTGGGTTTTTATTTCAAGAAAAATGAATACAAAAACAATGAATTTTAAAATATAAAAGCAGGATTTGGTGAATGTCTCGGGCTGCTCCCTGTAAGTTGACAGCAGGAAGAAGATATTAGAAAACATGCTAATATATATTTATTTATTTACTATTATTATATAATATTTTTATATATAATAAAAATAAATAAAAAATATATAAAAAAAAAAAAAAAGTATTTGATTGTTAATATTTAATTTGAAAAGGTGCTATTCTATTTGGTACCATTTTTGTAGTAATGTGAAAACTGATTTATATGATTTTTCCTGATCGCTTTTTATATTGATGCGAAAATATTTATTTAAAACACACGTTGATTTAACAGGTGTGCTTATTTAATATATTATATAGTAAAAGCCAGATATATATATATGATTGAATGCAATTTGCAATAAATATCGTAGAGAGGGTAAACAAAATTAAATATATAAGAATCCACCTAAAAATAGGCAATTTTTAGACATATACATATTAATATATATATATATATATATATATATATATATATATATATATAAATTATACACACATACATATAAATACACATACGAAGATTCACACATACGACTATAATGCACATATGATGATAAATATTTATAATTCATGCACATGAACAGCATTGACATATATGAGCATATGGCATGCACCTTAACACACATCAATTCATACAGTAAGGCGAGATGCATTGACTCGTGAAAACTGCATATACTTTCTAAAACTTAAAGAAGATCTGCTAAAAAAAAAAAAAATGAAAGTTAATGTGTTTATATTTATTTTTATATATATATTAAAAACAATTATTTAATACATTAAAAGCAAACAATATTTGATGTACGTTATTACAATAATTTAACAAATATTTCAGTGTTGATTCGATTGCTTCAGTAAGAAAGCATAGAAGTGATGTATGAAATTACTTTTATTTAAAAATATTTTTTGGTATTCCTGCCAAAAGAATTTTCGTTCACAAATATGTGTTGTTCTAAGCATATCTGCGCGTCTTAGTGAATTATTTAGGCAATAAATAATGTGCTTTGTAGAGCGCAACTTTAAAATGGAAAATGTTTTTTAGGCAATAAATAGGGTAGAAAATAAAAAAAAATAAAAATCTAATGCAGATAGCGATCCTTAATCTAGGCCAGCATATTACTAAAAATGGTCCGATTTTCTAGTTTACAATGAATAAGCAAGTACAAATTTATTTTTCATACACTAAGGTGCTCAATTATTATTAAATTAAAACAAAATCTCGTTCCCTGTTTCAATTTTTCGGCAAAATATAAATATATTTAAAGAAAATCATAATTTTAAAGTAGATTGAAAAATAATAGAAAAGCAACGGACTGCGGTTTGTACGTTCTTACTCTAAAATAATTTATTAAAATTAATTATTATTAATAATACTTATTAAAAAGCCATCTCACAAGATTAATGTTGTTATCTTAAGCCTAAAGTTTTTCAATCATGTTTTCAATGAAAATAAAAAATATCAAAATAAAATGAAATATATCTGTTTTTTCCCCAGTATTCTAAAGCTAAAAATGATTAAGGAAACGGAGAATTTTTGCATTCTTTTTTAGTACTTTTCTAAGCATAACGGCGAATAATGGGAAAAAACATTGCAGTTAGCACGAAATTAGTATCCTATTTTTATGATAATTACCACACTTACTTGAGATTTTTGAGAATTATTACGGCTTTAATTTTTATTTCACGTCAATTAAGTATTATTTCCTACTGTAACTACAGTTTGGCACGAATGAATTTAACGATATATCTTCTTCTTCTTTTTTTTTTTTCATATTAAAGACATATTTAATTGAATGCATTTTTTACAATGTTTTAACAAATTTCAGAACAAAATTGTTAAGACGGGGAAAATATCTGGATATAAAATTTAAAACTAATTATTGTAGTATAAAATATGCAACAGAATGTTGCATGTCTGCAACATTTGTAATATTTTATATGCAAAAAATAAATAAATTGAATACGAGTCAGCCATCGTTTCCCAATGGTAACACGGGCTGCTAGCGACCATGAATCTAAGGTTCGAATCCGTCGGTGGTATAAGTTGCAGTCACTCCTTTTAGAAAAGGGAGATTGTAAAAGAAGTGCCAGGCAACGTCGTGGAGAAAAGTGGAAAAATTGAGAAAGTGGAAAAAGTTTGTTAATGACAGTTGGACTGTCTGGTGGAAGTTTTCCATATAAATGCAGAGTAGTCACTCACTTCTAAATATCTTCACGCTATTTTTTTTTTATAAATTTATCAAAGTGTTAGCATCCTTAAATTGTAATTTAGTTTTTTTTTTTAAATCTTTTTTCAGAATGTCTTTTTTTCTCATTAAATTGCACGTAAAGGTTATGGTTTGGTTTGGCTTTGTTATTAAAAAAAAAGTTTGCTAAATTTATTTAGTAAATTTTTGTATATTCCAGCCATAGAATGATATATTTGTAACTGAAAATTCCTGTTATTGAATTTCTAAAGAAGTGGCGAGGGGCGAATTTTTTCCATCAAGATGACACCCATAAAGAACTTGTTCAAATTGATGCGACAATAATACCGCATCAGTTTGGAACGAGTGTAGTGAACGGTAGAACCCTCATAATACACTTTATGATATTCTGAAACTTCTCTACTTTTCACGTATTAGCAGTGAATTATCTCAAATCAAGTCGAGGAACATTCGAAAACAATAGCAACAATTATTTCAAAGAGTTTTCTGGATGGCTTTTTTTTTCTTGTTCTATTTGTCTCATATTTTTATGCAGCAGTTTTCCTTCACATATTCCAAGTAAAAAAAAACAATTCGTTTCTCTCTATGCAGTAAGCGCATTACAGGGAAAACAATACACTAATTGACTATGGCTACTGTCAAAGCCAATATGAATAGAGGAAAGTGTCCAGCTACTTTTTGTGGATGGGAGGCAATCACTTGGAGAAAATAGAAAGCCACAATAACATAGCTGCTATCGTTCCCTGGAGGCTTTGATATTGTCCAATACATCACTAAGAATAATGCACAGGAAGAACAATAGATAGTAGTAAATCACACGGAGGCTTTTTTTGTGCAGTTATTCAGCGATATTTGTAGCATAGCTGTCAGTCAATTGCTTGAAAACACTCATGAATAGTTATTAACTCAGGAGTTAATATTTTCTTTTCTTATACGGAATAATAAATAAAAGCATAATCATTAGAATCATTTAATCATTAAAAATATCTTTTATTTTGTAAATCTACTGTGAAAAGGTTTTGAATATCTGCCAATGGGACAGAATGAAAATTATACATTTAGAGTTACTTTCAATTTGTCAAATTGCTTTGTCAAAGAGTGAATAATTTTGCACATTTAAATGACTACGAAGTAATTACTTCGAACTATTTTCTTGACAATATACTTCCAAATAATTTCTTTAAGGCAACATGTTTCCATTTACTTAACATTAAATAATCCAGCATGCTTACAAACTTATCAATTAAAAGTATCTCTAAACTTTCATGAAATGAAATGAACATTTTACATAAAGAAGATGCACAAAATATATCCCTTTATATAAATAATAAAATAAGCTCCCATATATTTTAAATTTAGTATAATAATATAATAAAATAACGTAAAAGAAAAAAAAAAACGTTTTTTGTGTTCTTGCATTAAGTTACTTTAAACATTTGATTTGATTTTTGTAGTAACCAAGTGTAAAATTGATTAATCAATTTTATTTTTATTTATCGATTCTTTTTAATTCATGTTTAGTAATATTTGTTCAGATATGTGCTGATAAATATAGGTTTGTACATTTATATATATTATTCAAGCGATAACCACATGTACTTTGCATAGCGAAATTTTAAAATTTAATATGTTTTTCGTATAAATATACAAAAATTAAGAACACGCAAATAAGGATCCAGGCTAGCACGTTATTTGCAAAGAAACTGATCTTTAGTAAGCAAGAAAATATAAAACATTAAATAAAATATTTTTTTTAATAATTACATGTACAATTTTTTTAAAACTAGGTCATGTTTCATGTTTTAACCCGTTTTAAAACTTAAAAATATTAAAAACATCTAACAATTATTTTAATGAGTGAATTACAAGGATGTATGACTATATGGAGATGTATGGGGCAACGCGAGTCATGAGTACTTAATAATCCCTGTCACACGGAAACCATAACGTGTATCTTACCTATCCGATAGAGGAATGCACCAGATTGGAATTGGAACTGGCTGAGGCAAGACCTCATTTGGAATGAGTATAAACCGATTTGGAAATTATGTTGTAAATAGATTTTTATAGATTTATATGGGAATTTGATGGCCGAGTGGCTAGCGCTCTGGTGCTCGGTATCACAGGTATCGGGTGCGAATCCCGGCGTTGCCATGGGTGTTTGTAGTGGTTCGAAATCCACTTTAAACTGTATGTCCCGGTCCTAATAGGATCGTAGAGCATTGCAGGGGCATTGTTACTCCGCGTCCTTGGTTTATCTTCAAGTTACACGCCCCCTTGGTAGTGCAAAGTGAGTAACTTCGGTGCAGCCCTTAAAGCATAAAAGATCACGGTCTATCTTGCCAGCTGCATTAGAAAGAAAGAAAAAAAATGTGAATTTTGTGTGTTGTATTAATTGTGTTAAAATAAAATAATAAAAGGCAAATTTTAGTCATATTTGATTGGACAATACATGAACACAGCAGTGAGTTATTATGTATGCTATGGCGTGCCACAAGAAAAATATCAGCAAGCCGTGTCTATGCATCCAAGCTTTTTACAGAGAGCCTCAAAATAAATCCTTTAAAATTTAGTTAATAGATCCCAACCAAACTGAATGCTGCATTTTTGTACCATTCTTTGAAAACATTGTTAAACAAATTTTTGTAACAATCATTTAAACTAAAATTTACGGCAATATCAACTCTTCTAATGTTTTAGACATGATGAAATCTGTATACTCTAGTTCAATCTGTTGTTTTCTTTAATAATTGTTCTGAATGAAAAAAAGAAAATACTAGAAACGTTTAATTAGATGTATTAACTTTTGTTCTACATAATAATAAGCACTCGTTAACTTATTCTGCGAACAGTCTTTTGTTAAAAGTATTACATTCCCTAATTATTCAAACGGTAACAGCTGCTATTCATGAAGTTGTATGTGTATATGTCCCTAATATGATACACGCGTTACCATTTTGATGTATGATAAGGTGAAATCATTAGTTCTTCTTTCTATTAAAATATGTAATAAATAATATAACAAAATATAGATAAATCTATTGTTTATTTTAATTTTATCATTCAATTACTAAAGTTTCCTTATTAAATAATATTTTACATGATGTGCATCACACAAATAAATCGACTGTTACGATTTTTTTAAAAAATTTTCTCATTCTGTTACTAAATTTTCTTATTAAATAATAGTATTTTATGTGCTGTTGATTTTTATTTTAACATTTCAAATTATCAAATCTATAGTTATACTTCAGAATCCAAGAAATATTATTGTTTTTCTTAATTTTGATTGAAGAATTTTAAAATAAATGAAAATAATATTTGTATAAAATGATTGTAATAAAAATATTCCACAATTTACGATAATTTAACAAATACTATTTTCCATATTCGTTTTGTAAATTTATTTTCTTTTAATATTAACATTAGTTTTGTTTAATTTTTACATGGAACTTTTAGTTATATTAAAATTACATGAATGCAAAATATATTTTAATTTAAATTACTTTTACTACGTCATAAATAATAATGGCTGGATTCAGTTTTGAATATGTTATGTTATTTCATTTAATTTTAAATTTTAATAAGTTGTATAAGGCTTACAACTTGCCTGCTGAAAAATAATTCCTTATATCTATATCGATTGAAATAAAACATAATGACGCCTTTAACTTTCAATTTATTATCAAACATAATTGGCTGTTTGTTTATAGCTGTTAAGTAAAACTAATTAATTAATCATTTCTTAATTTTTTTAAAAAATTCAACTTTAAAACAAGCATACTTCCTGAAGTTTTAAAATTTAATTAATAATCTCTTTCCTCAATTCCATATCAGATAAAAAGTAAAATTATTATCGAAAACTTTTAACAAAGTAAAAGTTTAATTACTTTGATAAAGATAACTCCAGCAGAATTCTGATCCAAAAGCAAAATAATTACGAGAGAGGAAGTAGGGAAAATAATACAAAATAATTTTTTTTTCCTCCTGAAAGTTAAAAGAGATGTAGCGGTGTTTGATTTTAATGGAACGTAATTTGTTTCCAAACTTAATCATATTTATAAATTCTTTTACTAAAGTTTTCTTATTAAATAACATTTTATATTCTATTTGTATAAGGTGCATCATACAAATAAATCTATTGTTATAATGATTTTTTTCTAATTTTCTTATTTTATTACTAAATTTTCTTATTAAATAATAATGTTTTATATGCTGTTGACTTTTAGTTGTATTGCAGAAGCCAAGAAATTTCATTATTTTTCTTCATTTTGATTGAAAGTTTTAAAATAAATGAAAATATTATTTATATAAAATGAATGCAATAAAAATATTCCAATGATTTAATAAACACTATCTTCCATATTCATTTTGTGAATTTTTTTTTTTTTTTAACATGAACGTTACATGAATGCAAAATATATTTTAATTTTAATTTCTTTTATCAAAGAATTACTAATCACCATAAATAAAAATAGTTGGATTCAGTTTTAAATATGTTATGTTAATTTCATTTAATTCAGACTTTAATAAGTTGCAAAAGTCTTTCAACTTGCCTGTAGAAAAATAAATCCTTTTTACCATTTTAATCTATGATAAAGTGAAATAATTAATTCTTCTTTTTATTAAAATAGATCATAAGTAATATATTAAAGTATAGATATCCTTGTAACTATATGAATTTTGATTAAAATAAATGTAATGACGTCATTAACTTTCAGCTTATTATCAAACATAATTGGTTGTTTGTTTATAGCTGTTAAGTAAAACTAATTAATTAATCATTTTTTTTAAATCCAGCTTTAAAACAAGCATACTTCCTTAACTTTTAAAATTTAATTAATAATATCCTTCCTCAATTCCATATCAGATAAAAAGTTAAATTATTATCGAAAACTTAGAGTAAAAGTTTAATTACTTTGATAAAGATAACTCCAGCAGAATTCTTATCCAAAAACAAAATAATTACGAGAGAGAGAGAGAGGAAGTAGGGAAAAATAATACGAAATAATTTTCCCTTCTGAAAGTTAAAAGAGATGTAGCGGTGTTTGATTTTAATGGAACGTAATTTGTTTCCAAACTTAATCACATTTATAAGTTACAGTAAGGTAAGGGGAAACTAAGAGAGAGAGAGAGAACATAACATGGAATCTTTTCTGATATCCAAAACGTCAAGAACCGTTGTCAAACACCGAAACAAAAATGAATTAATTATTCCAAAGTCCTTTTACAACGGACGCTAAGGGAAAGAGAGAGAAATAATAACAATAACAGGCAAGAGAAAACTTTTCTGCTTACGCTAATAATTAATGAAGTAGGGAATAGAAACAGGAAAGGGAAAAATAAAAAGGGAAAAAGAAATAAAAGGGGGAAATGTACAATAATTCATCCAATGAAATACTCCAATTCCTCTACACTACACTGGAGGGGAAAAAAAAAAGTCAAACGTCCATGTTTAACGCATTTTAACAGAATCGTTGGAACGTTATTTCCATTAGTTAAGTACAGATTTCATAATTTAGAAAGGGAAGAGTAGCGAAATTAAATCCCATCCCATGCTTAATTGCTTTTGCTTGCCGTTTCTTGACATCGTTTGAGGGCTTTTTCTGTAAGGGAACGTAAAATAGAATCCCCATTAATGTATAATTGTATTTATTTCATTAGCAGAGAAAGTACAATTCTTGGCGTTTCGTTTTCTGCCATTGCTAATTGGAACAATAATGTTAATCAGAAAGAAATTGGAAGTAATGACCTTTGATATGGGTTTTTACTCGCTTGTAATTAATTAATCCAGAAGTGACGTGTTACTGTTTTGTATCTGAAAATGTGAGCCTTATTTTAGAATGTAAGGAGGCTGTAAAAATGTAGGCTACTGCTTGCTATAAAAAGAATTCATTTCTCAGAAATAAGATTAAAATAAATCTATGGTTATTTTTTATAGAATCTTCATGTAGCATTTCGCATAAATCAATGTCATTTTTTTTTTGTTTTTTTTTTTTTGACATCATATGCTAATAACAAAAATAGTTCGCAAATAAAAAAAATAATCAAACCACTGCCAAGTTTTTCTTAGTTCAATTTGTATTTTTTAAAGTTGTTTCTTACTATAATTCAATAAATGTATAGACATTGTAGCATTTCTCCACGAGAAGAGATATAGCATAGAAACGAATATATATTCTTTAGCAAGGACATGATAGCAGCCTATCACTAAAATCTTCCAACAGGTAAGTAGTACTGAGGATATTTATGCTGCATTCAATTAGTGTTTTGTTCTAATGAGAACAACCTGACCCTCAAGACTTGACAGAAGACAACTAGTGTTATGGATAATGATTGTTATTACGATCTTATGTCTGCGATCATTATGATCTCATTATGATCCCTTGTCTCATGAAATTTGCGATTTTCTGTTGGACCTTCAAAGGTCGAAAATTATACCTTCAAAGCCCAAATTATAGATTGGATATTATTACGTCATGAGTTGCTGCTTCGTGATTGTTTAAAGACCATGGGTTGAGGAAGTGCCCACTCCAAAGAGAAATGAATAAACTAAACCTCCTCGCCACCTCTTGACAGAATTTCTTAAAGAGAGGGTTTTGAGAAGAAGCGAAAGTGTTCTGCGACGAGTCGAGAAAAAGTGTTTGTTTTTCTCTTTTTTTCGTAAAGTGACTGAAGAGGCCGGAGATTCCGCCCATTTACAAAGAGAGCCCCTTGTAGGTGGATCGCGCCTGTGACAATTAAGGGGTTCAGATAGACCGGGGGTATTAAAATCGTCGTAGACTCGAGAACTCTGGAAATCTTCGACCTTGTAGTGAATTGCGTTTGTTAATCAAATTGATATCGATAATTTACATTTTTCTGTAACTAATAATTTAACCTTGAGTTATGATTATAAATATATATATATATTTTTATGTAATGCTTTAAATAAAAATTAAAGAGTTCCCATGAGTCTGAAAGTTGTTCTCAGCTAGAAGCCGTTATAGATCCAGTAAGAATCTAGCAGATGTGATCGAAAATGCTTGAATTAAAAATTTTTGTATATTTTATTTTGATAAGTTCTGTTGGCGAAATTTACAATAAAGAGCAAAAATGAAAATTTTAATTGAAATTTCGTTCATATTGCAATATAAACAAAATCTCTATATGAAATTTAAAAAAAAAAAAAAATTCTTTATTATTAACCTGTACTGTACTATAAATTAGGTCTCCATATTAAATTTAAACATTTCTTTTATTTTAAAATTCATTATTAAAAAACATCAATATAAAAGCTAATTTTATAATAAAATAAATAGTTTTTAATTAAAAAATAATTATTTTTTATGATTTTTATACGTAATAGACTCAGCGGGGATAAATGCTGTTTTAATTTCATTACTTTTAAACCATAATCTTAATTTTTAATGCTTCTTAAGATAGAGAAATTTAGGCACACGTGTAATCTTCATACAATAACAATGTTTAAATATCATTGCAGCTTCATATAACGCATTTGAATTTTTATACAAATAAATAGTAATATTAACTTTTGAAAATTATTCATTATTATTCCTTATCATAATAGGAGAATTGATAATTTTTTATTATTTTATTCTGTATAAAAATGTTGGAAACAATTGTCTCATACCATATTCAAAATTACATGATTAAAAGAATAGTCATAACTAAGAAGATTAAAATTTCATGATGAAAAGAAATAAAAAAAAAGAAAAAAGAATATCGCCAAGAAGCAATTACTCGTAATACAAAAAATGTCTTAAATATTATGCCTTTGATTATTTCTTTATTTAGAACAATGAACAACAATGAAAATTATTAATGCATGAAAGAAACATGATAACACAAAAACATAAAATTAAATGGTCTTAAAACTATTTTATTTTTTTCAAAAGTAAAATAATATTCAAAGATTGTGATTAATAACGGTAAAAAAAGTGAGTAATAATGGTATAAAAGTATAAATAAAATATGTGTTTAAAATTTAAATAGAAAATTAATGGTGTTGTGTTGTGTCTAATTCTCAGTGACCTTCAGTGGACATGTCATGAGTAGTTTACTCGTAGATGGAGGAAGAGGGGCAGCTTCTGCTGCGATGGAGCACCCGTAGGTAGTAGTCTGGCTTGGCTTCAAGTCGTTGAAGACGGAGTGCATTTTCTTCCGGAGGACCTTTAAGGGAAACTACCACGCATTTGCAGATTATATGGGAGAAAATCCGTAAAACTCCCACCAGGTAGTCCGACTAACGAGCCAAATACAAAATTAATAGATATGATATGTATAATAAGTGTGGAAAAAATTGCTTTTTAAAAATGAAACGGTTGTAAGACAAATAAAAACTCTTATTTAAAAAAAATACTTTAATTTTATAACATTAGAAAAGTAAGAAAATAAGAGAATTGTTTTAAAATATGCGAGAATAATTGTTTGAAAATGTGGGACACATCGTTTTCAGAGCGTTACTTTGAACGTTGTTCCCGCCCCCTTGAAGGAAGATTAATTACACCATTCAAGCAATGTATTAATCTTTAAACTTTAAGTAACTTAAAATATTGATTACTTTTGTCTTTTGGAGACATTATACTTACATTTGAAGTTAAATCTGATCCAAAATATGCTTGATCAAGTTCACTGTGAAATGACAAATCACAGTGAAGTGAACTTGATTTGACTGAACTTCAGTTGGACTGAGTAACCTGAAAGCATGAATATTGATGAGGATTGCTGACATCTTTAAGATGACATAATTTTAATAGTGAACATTGAACTTTGGAACGTTATATGCGTGTGTATAGGGAATGGATGTTTTAATTGTTTTACAAGTGTGCTGAAACCAATATCGAGTCTGCAATATCAAAGAAATATTGACCAGTTCCAATTACATCAACTATGAAGCAAAAGGATATGAAGATTCTTTGCAATGTTGCGGAGCATTCCCAAAAGCCGAACTTAAAAATGTTTAGTCCATCCCCTAATAATCATCATCCTATCAATTTCAATGATTTGCTCGTTGTGCTTTCAAGCCTGCAGCTGGTACCATATAGCAGCCTCAATCTTAAATTCATCTTCCTTTGAAAAATACTACTGTCTCGGATCTTCCTGCTGCACCACAAAACCTTAAATAGATTAAAAATGTTATGGACGCCCTTTTTAAATCTTCTGATTATTTGAATTACCTTGAAAACGCCCACCATCTATCAACATTCCACTAAACCAAAATAAATTATTTCATGATTCTCTGAAGAAATTTAAGGTAATCTCAATTTTTGCTCAGTTTTTCACTTTGTCCTATTTGTGATGTGACCAATGCGTGGTAAACTTCGAAGCACAATGTCAACGAATATAGGGACCATCACCCATTACCATCCCCATCAATACACCTCAGTCTTCTGCAACAATAATTGTGCTCGTTACGAGATCTGCCACTAAGTCACAAGTTAAATCATTTTAGTTTCATTAGTAACAATCAAAATATATTATAAATTGACAAACGATTGTGCGGAAAGGAAAATATTTGTTTTAACAGCGGAAATTATTTATTGTTAAGTTTGGTAGTTAATTATAAATTAGCAAAAAGTTTTCAAAGAAAAAAATTTTAATAGTTAAGGTGGAATTTTTTTAATATTATGTTATTTAAAATTTTAATTAATACAATTAAAAATTACATTTATTATTATAAAACCCCTTCGAAATTTACATGCACCCCTACTACACCGCTCTATTTGAATCCGTTTGATTTGGCCGATTACTAATTTTCCACACAAATATGGATCGGCAAAGAGACGTTTTTAATGGATAATAAAGAGGCAAAAATGACGCGTATAACTTTATATTATTATTTTTTCAATTTAATAAAGACATGGTTAGCTTGAAATTTAATAAATCACGGACATTTCATGTTCAATGTTATTAAATTTTCAAAAAAAGAAAAAAAAAAAAAATTGAAAAGTGCGGAAGACTTTTTTTTCTATTATTTTAATTAAAATTTAAAATTTTTGTTTATTTTTTTTTTTTACTATTGCTCTATTAAATGTAGCAATTTGTAGAAATGCATGTTTCCACATTACAATACGTTTAATAACTTATATAAAAGTTTAATTTAAGCTGAAAAGTCTTCAATCATAAAATATTTCACAGTAAGAATTTACCAAAATTCCGCTATAAAATACTTTTAAAACTTTCCTTTTTTTAATTATTAAGTAAATATTTAATTTTTTTCCAAGTTTATAAAGAAATTTTCGTAGTTCATATTTTAATTTATTAAAATTTCGGATTACATGTCTTTAGGATTAACTACAAACAAATAATAGCAAAAAAAGTTGTTAGCTATTTTAAATAATATGAATAACGATTTAGTTTTTTAAATATTTTCCCTTATTAAACATTCAGAATTTACTTTAGAAAAAATATATTCATTTTTTCATGCATTATAGAAATTATATTTAAAAATCTTAAGTAATCAAAATTTAAAATTTTAATTTTAAACCGCTTAATGTAATATCATGTTCATTTTTGAAAAAAAAATTATTAAATGTTTATCTAAACAAAATAGAAACATACCAACAAACCATTATCTAAACAAAAATAGAAACATACCATGTAGTTATTATCTTTCTCAACTGTTAATGATATAAAATTTTAATATAATAATTTGCCCGTTATTATTATAATACAGTTCATACTTTAGCATTTTCTGTTTAACTGTAAGAAAAGGAATGTTTGTTTTCAATGTTTAGCAAAGATAAAAAATAATTTATAGTTTAATGTATGCTTTATACGGATGAAATATTCTTATCTTATATTCATAAACCATAATATCAGTACAAAGTTCTTCAAGTAGAATTTTTAAAAGTGTATAGTTAAAAATACGTTATAATTAGTATATATTAATTATTATTTATGCCATTGTTATCTACTTATTAAAGTAATAAAACGTATAATACTCTATATGTGCAACTAAAGATAAAATATTATATAGCTATGGTTTTCATACAAATATTATTAAAAAATAATGACTGCTTCATGCTTACACAAGCATGCATATTATTAAAAATAATAATTGCTTCATGCTTACATAAGCATGAAACTCTTAGTAAATTAATTTTAATTATATTATAAAAGTTTTATTATATTCTAAAATGCATCTTAGATTAAAAATATCTTTATAAGACTAGTAATAAATAGAGTTAATCAAACCTAATCTTTATAAATTAAGTTATAATCACTTTTCCTAATGCATATATATCATTTTTGATCATCAATGATTAAGTTATAAGTATATTTTAAGGAAGAAATCTAAGAATTAATATATTGTAAATAGATTAATCACTAATACTAATAATAACTAATACTAACTAACAACCACTAATTAAAATAATATTTTATAAATTTTAATAAGCAATGAAAAAACTTTTATTTTTTAAATGATATATTTTATGAATAGTCAATTTTTGAAATTAAATTTGAATTAAATTAATTATTTATTAACTTTTTGAAATTAAATTTTTCAATTTAAATCGATTTATTAATTTATTATTAAATTATTAATATTAATTATTAATTTATTTATGAATATTCAATTTGAAATTAAAAAATAAATTATTTATTTAATTTGAAATTAAAATTAATTGAAATTTTTTTTAAATCAACACTATTTCTTTTATATCTATTTTTTATTCTTTTTCTTAACTAATTCTGCTATATGGAAAAACAACGTTATAGTAGGTCATTTTTGTTTCCTGTACACCCAAATACTAAATAATCTAACAAGCATTAATTAAAATTATGATTTATTTAATTTATTAAGAAATGAAAAACCTTTATTTTTTTTCAATGAAAATGAATTATTTTTTAAATAGTCAAATTTTGTTTTTAAAATGTGTTTTTAAAATTGCATTTCTTTTTAATAGATTTTTTATTATATTTTTAAGCAATTCTGCTATATGGAATTTAATGTTGTAATATATTTATGTTATATATTACAACATTATAACATTACAACATTATATTGTTGTTTATATATATGTTAATATAGTTAATGTTGTTACATTATAGTAGATAATTTTTAAATGAAAGTTTTAAACACCTTATTTTTCCTGTACAACCAAATACTAAATAAACTAACAAGCATAAATTAAAATACTTTATTGAATTTTACTAAGAAATGAAAAAAGCCTTAATTTTTTTTTAATGAAAATGAATTATTTCTTAAATGTTCAATTTTTAGAAATGGAAAACATTTTCGTTTTTAAATAGTATTTCTTTTTATCTTATTTTTATTAATTTTTCTTAAACAATTCTGCTATATGGAAAACGACATTATAATGGATACTTTTTTAAATGAAATGTTTAAACACATTATTTTTCTGTACACCCAAATGCTAAATAATCTAACAAGTATTAATTAAAATAATATTTTATTTAATTTTAATAAGAAATTGAAAAGCCTTACTATTTTTAATTAAAATGAATTATTTTTAAATAGTCAATTTTTGAAATGAAACAATTTTTGTTTTTGAAAAGAATACTATTTCTTTTTATCTATTTTTTGTTCCTTTTTGTTAAGCAATTATGCATGGTAAAACAACATTATAGGGAAAAATTTTTTAATGAAATTTTTAAACACCTTATTTTATCTGTTATATATATATAACGTTATACGAAAAAAATATATTCACTCCACCCTTTCTTTCACTGCAAAAAGAACTACTTCTTCTATGACTTCTCCTAAACTCTGATTAGCTCTTACTTACAATAAAAGGCGTTGTTGGTATGTTTCTAGTAATTGAAAGCATTGATCCCAATGCCAAATCGTGACATTGGTCTTGCTACCTAATTTATGCTACACAAAGAAGTAAATTGTCGTCTAGCACTTTTGGAACCCTTGAATAAACTGCACAATGCCATTGCAATAGAGTGTCTTTTCTTTAGATAAGCCGTCTTCTCACACTGAATTTAGTTTTAGTTTTTTTCTTTGGAAACGAAATGTTTGGCTTAGAACATCATCAACTCCTAATACAGGAGCTTAATCGTTGAAGCTTTTATTCGTGTTGATGATTGTTCCTTCTCCCAAACGGAGATTTTAATTTAGCTTAAATGAGGCAGTGAATAAACTACGTTTGCACTGGTGTTTGTAAAGACAAGTATGAAGTAAAGTAAAGACAGTATTCGTTGAAGATAAACAGCTCATAAACAGAAGATAAACTAAGGATTTGTATAATCAGTCCTCTGCGAAAAAAGTACAGCGTAAAGATAAATGTTATGTCTATGTCTGCCGGAATTAATTATGCGTTCTTTTGCAGCTGCAAATCTCAACAAATATGCTTTTGACTGCGTTCCATTTGATAATTTTTTATAAAAGTGTTTACATCTTATTGATGAATTATGCATGAAATTCTCAAATAATACTTCATGACTCAAATCTCCCTTCATTTAATGGTGGAATACTTAAAAATTATAATTTTAGAAGTTTCACAGAAATAAATGTAAAATAAAACGCAGTAATTAAACAAACTACATTGAATTGGAAAATTTCTACTTTTTGTATTTTAGTTTTCAAAAAGAATCGAGCAGTATTGTATATTATTTCTTTCAATATTAATTTATTTTTAAAATTTTTTGAATGTCTTACAAAAATGTTGTTTCTAATCCCACTTGGACGACAGCAACATCTAGACCAAGCCCTTGGACCCGTGGTCATGATAAAGTGTAAAAAATACAGCATCCTTTTGTCATTGACATACCATTGCAATAGAGTGTCTTTTCTTAGATAATCCGTCTTCTCACGAAATTTTCTTCGTTTAGTTCTTTTCTTTTGAAAACAAAATGTTTGGCTTAGAACATCATCAACTCCTAATACAGCAGCTTAATCGTTGAATCTTTTATTCGTGTTGATGATTGTTCGCTCTCCCAAACGGAGATTTTAATTTAGCTTAAATGAGGCAGTAAATAAACTGAGTTTACACTGGTGTTTGTAAAGACAGTATTTGCTGAAGATAAACAGCTCATAAGCAAAAGATAAACTGGGGATTTGTATAATCAGTACTCCTATGGAAAAAAAGTACAGCGTAAAGATAAATGTTATGTCTGCGTCTGCCGGATTTAATTATGCGTCCTTTGCAGCTGCAAATCTCAACAAATATGCTTTTGACTGCGATCCATCTGATATTTTTTTCTTATCACAATATTACAAAAGTGTTTATATCTGACTAATGAATTATGCATGAAATTCACAAATAATACTCTATGGCTCAAATCTTCCTTTATTTAATGGAAAATACTTAAAAATGATAATTTTAGAAGTTTCACATAAATAAATGTAAAATAAAATTAAATAAACTACTTTAAATTGGAAAATTTCTAGTTTTTGTATTTTTGTTTACAAAAGAATCGAGCATTATTATATTCCATAATTTCTTTCAATATTAATTTATTTTTTAAAAATTTGTGAATGTCTTACAAAATGTTGTTTCTCATCCTACTTTGCCGATAACAACATAAGCCATTGAACATGAACCGACATGAACCATGAAGTCCATGAACCAGTGTTCTCAAACAATGAAAAACTGCTCCAGGACAACGAAAATTCTTAAACAGATGAGTCACAATAAAGGTAAAAAATGCTGCTTCTTTTTGTCCTTGACCCTGAGGCACAAAAACATGGGGTACTCAAAAGGGAGTAGCCTGACTTTGCCCACTCGGTTATACCCCCTGGCAACGGATACTCATTAAAGTGGGGCATGGGCTACAATGGATTTATTCTAACCCGGACTTACACGGGGCCTTTGCAAAAATTAATATGTCTATAATAAGATTATACACTGATCGTTGGCGGCATATGTTTTTCTTGCTGCTCATCTCATCATTTGCCTATTTTTCTTAGGTAATGTTTTGGAATGATTTTCAGATTTTGATTAAAATTTAAAACAAGGAACAAGAACCAGCTTTTTTTTAAATAATAAAGTAATAATTTAAATTACTGAATGATTTCTTTTTTGTTTTGTTACATTTTTATTTACACAAAAACGTTTTAAGCTGATAAAAAGAAAAAATTTTATTGCCTTTGACAATAATGCGCCAGCCTGAAAGATTATGATCCCCAAAATTTTTTCTTCCGTTATTTAACTGTGTTTATGCCAAAAGCGCGTACCCTTTTAAATTTCCGCTAAATAAAGTGAGCGTGGTTGTATTAAAATATACAAGATGACTGCTTTACACATATTTTTAAACATGCAATTTTCCCCCTTGTGGGTCTGGGCTAGAATAGCCCCACTGTCACCGGGGTATAACCAGCTGGGGTAAAGCAAGATTTCTTTCTTTGGGCGCCCCATGTCTTTCTGCAGCAAGGTCAAGGAAAGAAAAGAAGCTGCATTTTTTCCCCTTTATCATGACTCGTTGGTATAAGAATTGTGATTGGACTGTAGTGGTTTTTTATTATTTGAGAACACATGAGTTCATGGACTCTGTCTAGATGTTGCTGTCTACCTAATAGGATAATAACCAACAAAAATACATTTTGGACATCAATATAAAAAATCATAAATTAACAACCATTTGACTAATCTGTTTTACTCCTGATTACTAAAAAATCTCACAAAATACTTGATCAGTTCTTAAAATTATGTAACATCTTGCATTCAATTCTTCATTTGTATCTTCTTATATTATATTAATTATTTGTATCGTATTAAAGAAAATAAACATATACTAGTAAAAGCAATAAAGTGCAAAAAAATTTTTGCAAGTTTTTTATGTGGAATTTAATTCATTCACAAAACTTATAAAATTGAAGCCAGTTAGTTATTCTTAAGTACATGCATACCTGCTGTAATATTGTTTACAACCAGGAACTTATAAATTATGCAGTAAAATACATAAAAGATTTTAAATTTATTTTTAAAAAACACACTCTAGTAACAAGAATAACAAATTGATTCTGTAAATACTCGTAGGTTTTTTTTGCAAACAAGGAATAATTTAACATGTTGAAACTAATTCTGAAAACATTCATTTCATATAATAAAAAATTTTTTTTTGTCAAAAATACATTAATTTTTTGTACACTTACAAGACAGGAGATTATATCCTTAATGCATATTCAGTTTGGAAATGAATAAAATTTCATACCTGTAATAAGAAAAACAAATTATTAAATTTTGTCACGAACTATTTTTAAATAAATTTTTAAGCACAATACTGAAATGATTTGAATAGCAAGTGGAAATATGAAAATGCTAATTGATTCCTTTTTAATTCATTTTAGTAAGACAACAAATTCACTTGGAAAAATCTATATACAAAAATGCTATAAAATATTGCATACTTTAAGTTATTTTTTGCTACTAAGACTGTATGAAAGAATTAAGTATTCTTAAAAAACACATGAATATTTATATCTTAATTAGCCTAAAGAAAGAGATTTTCAATAATACAAGGATTACTCTTTATTAACTTCCGGCATTTTAAATAGCCTACATTTTTCTGCATACAAATTAAAATGCATTCGATTTTAATTTGTTAAAATGTCATTTTTTTTTTAGTTTTATAAAATTTTCTTAATAGATATTTGCAAGTATTCTCTACATTTTCTTTTAATTTATTAAAAAATATTACTTAGTTTTTAGTCAATTACAGCGTGTTACTAAAAATGAATTTCATTAAAATTTTTAATAGAAATAAGATTAACGGTTATAAAAAAATTAATTTGAATATTCTCCTGACTTTTAACTGATAATTATCTTTTAGAAAAGAGAATTTATATTAGCGTAATACATTAAAATATTTTAATAAAAAGCATATACATGATTAATTATCTAATACATATATAATTTTTGTAATATCGTAATTTTTTTTTTGTTATAATTTTATAGTTTATTTCCAAAATTAAAAGAATCAGGTGTCATAAATTATTAAATAAAATGTTTAAATTTATTTTTTTAATTGCGAAAATGTTACAAATACATCAAGAAACACCAGGGAATCATTTATTTGAAGATTTATGAAATTATTTATCGTCTAGAAATAATAAAGTTGTTTTAAATAATATTTATCTGGAAACTTTATTAAATTAAAAAATTGCGATGCAATTATAAGCACAAAATAAAAGAAAATTCTCTATATGGATAAAAATAAAAAAAAAAAATTATAAATTATTCTACGATAATCTTTATACATTATGGAAATTTTTCAATTATTTTTTCAAGTTATTCATAAGAGAATTTCTAATTTAATAAAAATTTATTATAGCAAAAAACACTGAATTCTTAAAGTTTAAATTATTACATTTAGAACATGTAAATTCGTCTTTATTTAATTAAATTTGGAGATGTAAACTTTAATTAACTTTAATGTAACTTTTAATTTTTATTTTATAGAGTTTTTATTACAAAGCAAATTTTATTTATATGAATTTTTAAAAATGAAAAACAAATTACTCGAATATTAATTAATTTATGGAAAAGGAAGTTTAGCTATGTTTATATAATAGAACATTGAATATTTCTTAACAAAATATTTTTTTCAATTTGACAAATTATTTTGTGGTTTAATTTATAATTTAAGTAATGGAAACATGATGAAAAATTTGCTTTTTACTGAATTATTAGCGGTAAATAAAATAGCGTTAAAAATAAATAAATAAAATTATATTTAATAATGAATTAATTATATTTAATAATTAATAGTAAGCTTATGCTTAAACATTTTATAGGTAATGTAAAATAAAAACTTTGTGTTTATTTTGTAACACTTATATTAAAGTTCGCTAGAATACATTTCAATTATTATTAGTGAAAGGGAATGTGATATATTTATTCATATTCCACCAAACAATGACATTTCTGGAGCAATTTACTGTCAATTATGAATTGTGAATTCATAATTATATAAAAATTTTCATGAATAGCAGGTCAAACATTTTTTAACTTCTTTTATCAGATAACTGTTCTTCCATTTTTTTTCACTATCTAAAAATGCTTAATAAAATAGGGTATATTACGTTCTGTTACATTCTTGTTAATTCATTAAATTGCCTATTTTTAATTTTATTTTAAAAATGAATTAATTTTATTCTCTATATAATGTATTTCTTTTGAGAGTTAACTTTTATTTACAATAATTATAAATATTTTCGTTGATTTTGTTAATATTTTCATTGATTTCGTTAATATTTTCATTGATTTTGTCATTTTATAGAGTTTTCTTTGCTAAGCAAATTTTATTTTATTAATATGAATTTAACTCATCATTATAATTTATCGTAAAGATAAAGAATTTAATCATAAATCATAAAGATATTTAACTCTTCTTTATTTTATGTAACCTCGTATTTTATTTTTAAATTTATAAATAACGATTAATTTTGGCATTTTTAAATAAAAAATTTATAAAAATAAATTTAGTATTTTGTGTGTTCATTAACACAAAAAAACAATAAATAATATGATCAATAAAATACTTTAAATTTTAAATTAAAACAATCATAAAAACATAAATAATCAAATTTAACAACTGATAAGAATTACAGATGCTATGTATAATAAGTTTCATTGGTCGGTTTCTTCTAATTTATTTTGGCAGATGTTAAAGTTCGAGCATTGAAACTTAGCGTGTTTTACCACCTTTAGTTGAACAGTCACGTAGTTATAACAGTAATAATAAAATAACCGTAAAGTAAAATAAAAAGATTTGATTTCCGCTGCTAATTCTTAACTAATAATAATGCTGACCAATTTACATGAGTTTATGCGAGATATATAATATATTAATATAATCTATATTTAACGTTAGTGAAACGGAAATTGTTCATGTTATAAAAAAGAACTTGTAGGACATGGAGAATAATATGATATGGCATATTATTCAAATAAATTATTTTTATTAAAGCAAACCATTGCATATTCGACGTGCAAAAGTAATTGCGTTTTTAAAGATAAGATTTTTCCATACGTAATTTATTAATTTGTAATCAAACAATAGAAAATAGACTTATTTTAAATATTGTTAGGGATCTCTTTTGATATTCATTATTAAAAAATAACTTGTTATTTCTTTAATGCAAGTTTATAAATTATGTATTTTATCTTTTTAAGGAACGAAATGTTTCCAGGAATTAAAATTATAAACAAGATTTAAATCCGAAATTTCAATAAAATTCAAGTAGTTTTAATAAACCAACCAAAAACCCAAGGATCTGCCTATTTTGCAAAACCTGGTACCAATGAGAGTTCCACAGATTTTCACTTAGGAGAGTAGCTATTTGAAATTTTTCCTTTTCAGTTTCAAAGAGTATTTGAATTTTAATTATTAATAAGAGCTCTAAAATAAATGCAATGAATATGCTCTGATAACAGGCGCGGAAAGTATGGTTTAGATAGCTTTATAGCTAATATCCAGTTCAGATTGACATGTATATTTTTTTTTGTATTTTCTTTAAATCCATTTAAAACATTATTAAAATATACGTATTATTTCTATATTTTATTAAATTGAAAGTTGAAAAGCATATTCTTTCAAATTGCCAACACATTTTAATGAACAGGGACATACGATGGCGATTTTGACATTTTGTGTAAAGAGATTCACGTGAATAGTCAGGCTACCTGGTGAAAGTTTTCCGGATTTTACGGCAAATGTGGGTTAGATACTCCTAAAATTCATTTAAGACGGTTTCTACGCGCCTACCAGTAAGCGATCGAGATCTTAAATGTTAAAAAAAATTAATTTCCAACGGCAGTGTTTATTCTCAAGTCAGTCGTTAAAGTGCCTAATCAGCTGAAATGTAACATAAACGATAAAAATACAATATGTATCACGCTCACTAGACGAAAAGTATCGCATATAGTTTAAAGGCATTAAAATACAAAACGGTATTTTTCTTTTTACACAAAAATAACAAAGTATGTCCTTTATATGTTAGTATTCCATGCAGTATCAAACATATTTATGTACCAATTGGAATTTTGCTACTGATTGGCAGGTTTGACCTGGCATTGCCTGGCTACAGAAAGTAAAACAATTTTAATTATGGAGGATTTTATTAAGAAAATTATTGATGCAGAAAGGTTTGAGACGTTTAAATAATTCGACTTAAATAACATAAACTGATCAAATATTACCCAGAAAGTGAGTTGCTCGTTATGTTTAACAATAAATAAATTAGTTAATAAAAGTTTAAAAATATATACTTGCTATAAATATTTTTTAATAAGAAAAAACGTTTATATAGTGTGTTAAAATAACAAATTTAATTTCAATTTCTTTATCTTTCCGATTTCACTTCATCAGAATCTTTTCTTTCATAAATAATATTTTGAAAGAATTATTCTACGAATTTGAAGAAAAATCATGTTCAAATTAAGACAAATAATAGAATTTCATGCGTTAAAGTTTTAAAATTTTATAGGAACATTTATTTACACATTTAAAAGGGGCATTAATTTTTTACATTTTGACATTCATATAAAAGCATGTTACAAAACATTTTTAATAATTAATTGTTATAAAATATAAATATTTCCACTTTCTTATGAACAATATTTAGACCTATAATAGGTTATTATTTAATGCCAAAAGGCTCGAAAAAACAATCAATATTTTAAAGTCTCATCAAAAAAATGAACATTTGTACTTTTTTCCGCATAAAAGCATTTCGTTCAGGAAATATGAAGACCTCAAATACCTTCTGACAGCCAGTGACACGCCAAAACATATCCCGTCGACTTACGACTTATAACGGAAAACCCTTTTAAGGTTTACCTAACCCTTATTCGTTTAAATTAAATTTGAAAGGCAAGTGATGAATTAACGTTGTCATACAAAGTATGGGGGGAAAGAACTATACATTAAAATTCAGTCAATACAAAAAAGAACACCATTTGCTCAGAGTAATGTTTCATTTACTTTTTAAACCCTCATTTAAATTACGCGTTACGATGATGAAAATCGCATAAATAGTTTCAGGGAGGGACATGCGAAAAGAAAACTGGGATTTTTTAATTCTATCGAATTCACCTCTTGTCTTCGTGTCATAAAACTGAAAGCTGTGGTGGAATGGTAAGAAAAAATAATAATGAAAATAATGGCAACCTCCGAAGGGAAAAGTAGATAGGGAAGAACTTACTCATTAAAATTCAGTCACGATACATGGAAAAAAAGAACACCATTTGCTCAGAGTAATGTTTCATTTTACCATTTTTAAACCCTCATTTCCATTACGCGTCACGATGTGATGAAAATCGCATAAATAGTTTAAGGGGTGGGGTGGCAGAGTGGGAGATCTTCGGGGCCTTGGTGAAAGGAGAAAAGAAAACTGGATTCTTTTTTAATGAATTTATCCAATGGCCCCCCTTCTTTTTATGGATTCCGTGTCACTTCAGGTGAATCTGAATTAAATCGCAAAACTGAAAGCTGTGGTGGAATGGTAAGAAAAAAAAAATAATAATGAAAATAGTGGCAACCTCCGAAGGGAAATAGATTTCGGTGTATAAAAAGGATAGCGGTGGAAGAAGGAAAGAAAAAAACCTATTACTTTTTAGGGAAGCAAACTATGTGAAAACGTGCCATGCGTTTTATATGAGGTATGACTGCCACATTGCGTGATGAAAGGGTGGTTGATTGGGTGAAAAAATGTCATGTCAAAAGGTATAAAATTTTCACGTCTATCTTTTTCAATTTTTGAACTTTTCGGAATAGAGATTATTAGATAAAAATTTTCAGATATACTTAAATGGAAAATTTAATGATTTTAATATTGTCTTTTGGTAGTTTTTAAATCATTAGCATTGAAGAAAACAACATAGAAAAGCACATTTAAACAAACAAATTTCGGTCAGATGGGTGGGTGTCTGAGTATGTAAAATCTCTTACAACATTTGAAAATATCTGAAATATATCTTACAACAATTTTCATTGGTATTTCTCTATTTTTAATGTATTGGTTTGGTTTGTCGCTGTACGGTCATTTTTTACACAATTTAGTTTAATTACAGCTGAATGTACAGTTTGAAGTGTATTCCAAATCACTTACAAACATTCATGCCACCGCCAGGTCTCCAACCTGAAGCCTACGGTATCAAAGGTTACCAATTAATCATCGGGCTGCAATGTGTTCTGCAGTGACACGAAATGAAAAAATTTATTATTTAAAAACTAAAAGATAATACAAATATATATATATATATTTAATTTTATAGGAACATTTTTACATACCTTACATCTATTTTTAATAAAAATCCCTTTCCGAGAGTTAGTATTTAGAACTATGGTAATTATTAATGCCAACAAGGCGCAAATATACACAATCAATATTTTTTCTACACCAAAAGGGAAATTTTATTATATTTTCGGCGCAAACCGGTCTTCCTTCAGGAAATATGAAGACCTCAAATACCTTCTGACAGCCAGTGACACGCCAAAACATATCCCGTCGACTTACGACCTATAACGGAAACCCCTTTTAAGGTTTACCTTAACCCTTATTTGCTTAAATTAAATTTGAAAGGCCAGTGATGGTAATGCGATGGAAATAATTCTCTTTCACATTGTCTTCGTTCGTAAAAAGAGGGGGGTGGGAAACTTACTCATTAAAATTCAGTCACGATACATGGAAAAAAGAACACCATTTGCTCAGAGTAATGTTTCATTTACCATTTTTAAACCCTCATTTCCATTACGCGTTACGATGTGATGAAAATCGCATAAATAGTTTCAGGGGAGGGTGGCAGAGTGGGAGATCTTCGGGGCCTTGATGAAAGGAGAAAAGAAAACTGGATTCTTTTTAATGAATTTATCGAATGGTCCCCTCTTTTTTTATGGATTCCGTGTCACTTCAGGTGAATCTGAATTAAATGGCAAAACTGAAAGCTGTGGTGGAATGGTAAGAAAAAAATAATAATGAAAATAGTGGCAATCTCTGAAGGGAAATAGATTTCGGTGTATAAAAAGGTTAGAGTAGGAAAGAAAAAAAAACCCTATTACTCTTTAGGGGGAGCAAACTATGTGAAAACGTGCTATGCGTTTGATATGAGGTATGACTGCCACATAGCGTGCTGAAAGGGTGGTTGATTGGGTGAAAAATGTCATGTCAAAAGGTATACCAGTTTTCAAATCTGTTTTTCAATTTTTGAACTATTCGAAATAGAAATTGTTGGTTAAAACTTGATATACATAAAATGAATATTTATTGATTTAAATATTGTCTTTTAGGAGTTTTTAAATCATTAACGTTGAAAAAACTATATAGATATCTTCATTGCCGGACACTGACGATTAGGTCACAAGGACAACATAAAAATCAAACGCTCAAACGCCTGATCTCTAACTCGTTCAGGCTTCTGATTGGTTAATGTCCTTAGGCATACAATCAGTATTTGGTGAGAATCCTGCTTTAAAAAGGTATCTGAATTATATTTCAGTCTGTCTCCGCTAATTCCTATAACTCAATGGAATGTTTTACTTGCTCAGATATTTTTCGTCTTTATTCTTATTATAGTAATGGTAGTTTTCAATTTGTTTTCCCTTGTGAGGTTTTTAGGAAGTACCTTCCGTTCAGAAATCTAAATCAGTATTCGTCAGGTAATATTTATCAATGGTAATTTGGAAATATAATGGCATTTACTTATTTGACAGTATAAGTTAAAGTTTTATATAATCAAATTATGAATAGATAATTCTTATTTCTAAGTTAATTTTTGCGTATGCTAGTATTGAAAACAAACATTAAATTTCGGCTTGTGTAACATTAAAAAATTTTTCTAAATATCGGAAAGTCGTGTTATAACGAGAAGTCATTGTATTTATATTTATGAAATGGTTTTGATGCTAATCTAACTTAGCTCAATTCGTAGTTTTATTTAATAATGCTATTACTTAATTTATCTGCCAGTAGGCAGACGGCCTTGGCCCACCATGGTGCTTTTGCGCCAATGAAGAAAATGAAGTTCTTAATTAAGATGGATGCTGGAATTCAATAGAAAATAGTGTATGTGCTCTTTGGAGTGATTTCAAGTAACTCTAAAAATAACTATGCATGAAAAAAAGAACGCTAGGCAACTACCACTATTAAATTTACATGTAAAGAGACCACAACAAAAAATGTGAGATCTTCATGTGAATTTAAATATTTTATACAGTCTATTAATTTTATTATTAAAATTTTTTACTAATTGATATTTAAATTGTAGCGCGAGCATCAGAAGTAAAGTATAAATGACCTTTTTTTTTTTTCGTAAAAAAATGTAATAGGAGATTCAGAAAATTAAAATTGACGGTTATATTGCCAAAAATAATACCCTCTTGTATTTGCAAACATCATTATGCGAATTTTTTTATTCGGTATTTTCCGCTGATTTACATAATTCTTCTTAGGATTTTATAAATTTAAAGTAAATGAAAAAAAAAATACGCTTTCCAATTTTTAATCATCTTAATCAGCTACAGATTATTTACTCTAAATGGAATGATACAGACTTGCAATCGCAATCTCTAAGCGGATTTAGCTTTCTATCAAGATTTTTCATAAACGAGAAATTTTAAAATGAAGAATGATTATTATACATGCAGATTGCTTTTCTTAAAGTAATTTATACCGGTATGTTTGATAGAATGTTTTTTTTATTTATAATGAGGATGATATTGTTTCAAAGTTGTAATTCAATTCACATCATTGCTTTCACAAGTAACAAAATAAAGAAAAGCGAAGATTAAGTATCATAAAATAAAAATAATGATCTTATCATGAAACAAGCATAATATTATTAAATGTTTTTAACAAAATGCATTGAAATGGAATATGTCAAAATATTAAGAAAATTTTAGGCGATTATTTTCACCTGTTTCAATAAACTTTTTCTTTTGATGCACGTATTGTTCACACAGTAAAAAAAAATATATGTATTATATCTACATTTATATAAAAATCTTTCTTTTAAATAAAATAAATAATAATTAATAAAATAATATTTAATTTTTAAATAAAATAAATTTAAATAAATTAGAAAATTTAAATTTTTATCTTTAAAAAATGAATTTCAAAATAATAGTTTAAATAAATTAAAAAATATAAAATATTAAACATACATTTAAAATAAAATAAATAAATATAAATAAATTAAAAATTTAAAATTTGTATTTAAAAAATAAATTTAAAAATAGCAATTTAAATAAATAAAATAAATTTAAAATAAATGAAATAATTTAAAATAATTTTTTTTATTTTTTAAATTCAATTTATTCATCATATCAGCAAGAAATAATTCATACAATGGCAGAACTTCAAAAGTGTTGAGCTAATTTGTCATTTCACACTTTATGAATTATATCTGGGAGATTCAATGGATAACGTTTAGTCCCATTATATAACAAATCATAACTACCTCGAACATTAAATGGCAGTCCATCATACCATTATAAAATATATATATATTTATTAATTAATTATTAAAATAAATAAAAATTAATTAATTATTAAATGAATTAGAGTAAATGAATTTGAGCATTATTCTCTTCCTGATCATTCTCACAAATTAGATATTATATAGGCCTTAATGGCCGAGTGTCTTGTGCTCTGGCGCTCTATATCACAGGTTTCGGATTCGAATCCCGACGGTGCTATGGATGTTTGTAATGGTTCGGAATCCACTTTAACCCGTAGGGCCCGTCTCATATGACTGTAAGAGCATCAAGGAACCAAGTCAGACTTCTACCTATGGGTGCTTCATCACAACAGAAGCTGCCACCTTATAATGCATTCATAAGCAGATTATTCATGGGGTATCAGTCCAGCACTGCAGGACACTGAGGACTAGTAATAGAGATATTTCCTGCATTTTGTTTTTATTTAAAGGCGTATCTTCTTCATTGGCTCAACTGCCCCATGGTTGGCAAGGCCCTTTGTTTACTGGCAGACACAGAAAAGTTTTCTTTATTTGAGAAGGGTTGTCAGCCATACTCCCAATGATTTACAGTCATATTAGACCAGGACTTACTGTTTAAAGTGGATTCCGAAACACTACACACCCCCATGGCACCGACAGGACCTGAATCCGAAACCTCTGGCACCAAGGGCAGAGCACTAGTCACTCGGTTATCAAGCCCCTTAAAAGTATATACCCAGAAAAAATATCTAGTACAAAGAGAACTTTCGAACAGAAACACCTAACTTATCAGCCAAATAATATGACACGAAAAACGTTTCAAAATAAAGAATAACTTCTGAAAAAGAAAATGGCTATCAACTACAGAAATAAAGTTATCCCACAGTTTTATGCTACCGCAGTGCTGGGCAAAAATGTGTGCATTGAGCGTCTTATTCTTGTTGGCCATTTCACGATGTGGAAGACCACTTAGGTGAGTCAATGTTGCCACCTACGTAAATAGTTCAGATGGACATTTTAGTATTAGTTTTTAGTGGACATTAGTATGTCGTATAAGAAATATTTAATAAACTTTGTCTGACTTTTTCACCAACTCTTCATCTTTCAGAAAGAAACTTTAGTAAGTAGAAGAAATATTTAAGAATATAAGTAATACCTCCAGACCTACATTTTATGCTTTTTTATGCTTTTATAAATATGTAATTATTGAAGGGTTTTATAATGAGCCCAAGTGAAAGTTTCGTAATATAAATAACATTTCATGTTCATATTATTAAAATGACTTACAATGTAGGATGATGAAACAATATAATCAACAGCATATCAATTCAATTCGTAATTATATATTCGTAATACCAATTCGTAATTATATATTCGTAAAATATGAATTCGTAATTATATATTCGTAATATAAATTCGTAATATCATTCATAATTATAATTCGTAATATCAATTCGTAATTATATGTTCGTAATATAAATTCGTAATTATTCATAATTAGTAATTATATATTCGTAATTATTCATAATTAGTAATTATTATTCATAATTATTCATAATTAGTAATTATATATTCGTAATATCAATTCGTAATTATATATTCGAAATATCAATTCGTAATTTTATATTCGTAATTATGTATTCGTAATATCAATTTGTAATTATATATTCGTAATATCAATTCGTTTTCATGTAAAATATATTTATGTAGAATTTTTATCTTGATATACACTTGTTCATAATTTTGAAACAAATATATCAATGTAAAATACATTATATTTTTCCACACCTGGTAATATAGGTAAATATGATATTTAGTAAAACTGAATGTTTATTATATATAAAAAAAACATTTTTATATATTTAACAAAGTCTTTCGCAAACAATCACTTTCAAATAAACCTATAAATAATTACATACTATTATTATTATTTTCCCAATGCAGCTGGCAAACATTACATGCTATTATAAAAATTGAAATTTATTTGTACACGGAAATGAATTTTCTTATCTGTATTCCTAAGTAAATATTATGTTATCAGGTTTAGCTTGATAAACATGTGAAATAATTTATATTTTATAATGTATAAACATTTTAAAAGTTAAAATATTTTCATGGAACCAGTACTAAAGGTGATAAATTTCATATATTTGTCTAACAATTTGCAATTATTTATAAGAGGTGTATGTTACTACATATTGGAGTAAATTATACGATATATTTAATGCTGGTAAGTATAACAAGTAATATAATTTTTTTTTTAAAGTCCATTCCTACTGTTGCTTCACGATATTGCGGAAAGTCCTTTATAAATAATTTTCATTCATTTTTTAAGTTTATCTGGCGCCATCTATGGGTAGATATATGCAACTTAAATATAAAAAAATCTAAAATTAATTAATTAAATTTAATTACTGAATTAATATTTGAAGAAACTGTATTAACATTCAATGTCATCCACTACAAGTTCAAAAAAAAAAAAATTATTTGAACTTGAGTGGATGAATAAAAAAGTATTTTATGAACGATTGAAAATTTGAACAAGATATATATAGGAAGAGTGTGAGCTAATAGAAGGAATTGAATAAATAAGTATATATGTCTACATAAGACATTATTAATATATATATAATGTAAGTAAAAATATTTATATGCCTGAGGTCAGTTTTATTCATTACAACTTAAGACCTACCAAATGACAGCTGATTAGTAGGTTAGTGATGTGTTTTTGAGTTTAAACTTCAGCACACGGTAAGATACGAGTGCTCTTTATTATCTTTAAGTACCAATAATATCTTTAAAATTGTTAATGGTCTGAAATTCCTTCTTGTCTTCAAAGTAAATTTGGGAAATTGTTTTAATTATTATTTATTATTCCTTTTTATATTATTTAATTAGATATTGAACTGATAGATGGTAGTTAGTTTGTAAATAAAGGTAAGCTAAAATTTCGAATTTTATAAATGACTGAAATTCCTTCTTGTCTTCAAAGAGTTGAAGTGGTTTTGAAGGATTTTTTTAATAAATGCGAAAGAGTTGAAGTGGTTTTGATTTTAGACTCACCCTATTTTAAAACATTTATTTATGTCAGAAATTAAAATAAATACAAATTTTATTAATACAAATTCCATACTCATTAAGTAATGCCCAGATTTGAAACCTTCACCCAAATGTTCGTCTGTCACCTGACGTTGAAATTTGAACTTGAAAAACAAATTCTCTTATCCCTCCTTATGATCAAGCCTCCAGCCGTCTTTCGAAGATCTTAAATTACTTGATCAAAAACTGATCACATGGCGAATGGCCTTAAAACTATCAAACATCTTGGCATGTGTTTATTTTTCCAACGAGACAGAAACAAATAGGTTTATAATGTAAATACATGATACAAATACAAGATCAATGTATTATAGTATATGAAGCTTTCAAAATGCACATTCAAGCATAGACGCAACTTTACGTGTGTGAAGAATTAAAAATTTGCTTATAAACAGTAGGTAAAGCATATATAATTAAATTACTTGCTTTGAAAAGCATTTATTAATAAATGTGATTCCTTTTCGAAAATATTTGATATAAATTAAGGTGTGTACTTTAAATGACATCTACCATAAATAACAATTTTTACTTTAAAATTTTAAAAGTGATCCAGTGCATCGGTTTGAAAAAGAAAAAAAATAAGTAATTTCGGGGTCCTACGGATTGTACTGGCGGAAGTTCATACTTATTTTTAAATATATATAATTTAATTGTTTGTTTTCAAAAGCATTTATTATTGAAATGCGATTCTTTTTTCGAAAATATTTGATATAAATTAAGGTATATACTTTAAATGACGTCTACCATAAATATCAAGACCATAAAAATTTTTATTTTTCAAATAATCTATTAACCCTATAACCAAATAACCTATTATTTTTCAAATAACCAGTACATGGGTTTTTGAAGAGAAGAATAAGTAATTTAGGGTCCTACGGTTTGTACTGGGGATGTGCATACTTATTTATAAATATGTATAATTTAATTGCTTGTTTTCAAAGGCATTTATTATTAAAACGTGATACCTTTTCGAAAATATTGGAGATAAATTAAGGTATGCACTTCAAATGACATCTACCATAAATAACAAGACCACAAATATTTTTATTTTTCAAATAACCTATATTTTTACTTTAAAATTTCAAAAGTGATCCAGTACACTAGTTTGGAGAAGAAGAAGAATAAGTAATTTCGGGGTCCTACGGTTTGCACTGGGGGATGTGCATACTTATTTCGTATCGAAATTCCTTTGACAGCAAAGAAATAGCTGCTTGTCATGGGAAGGAAGATGTCAAATCTATTTCAAGAATAAAAAAACTGAAAAAAACATGGAAGGATGCATTCAGAGCACCAGATGAGAAAAAAATATTTCAACACCACTGACTGGAATGCAGTTCGAACATATTATTTGAGAGAAGCTATTCTTGTTTCTTGGAATTGCTTTCCTGGAGTGAGTGTTGCTTAGATAAATATCTCACGGTTACAGGTTTGAGGTTAATAGTAAATTGTAAAAGAGATTTTTTTAACATTTCAGGCATGTTGATGTATATATAACATCTAAGATTATATATACATGCAATAGTTTAAGAATAAGCTCTCAAACTAAGAGTTATTTATTTATTTTTTTTTAATTTTTGCGTCAGGAATGCTTTCATGATATCTGCATAAATATACATATACATATATGTTTATGCATATTATATGTAACATGACTTAGAATATGGGACGATATTTTTATATGCCAACTCTATGGTAGCCCTTTTCTTCTAAGAAAAGCGTGAAGAGTTTTGGCAATTCATACCCAGGAGAGAGGAATGTATGATATTTGAAAACCTATCGCGCAAAATTGATATATAATAAACCCATCACTCGAAATTGACAGCAAATAATCTTAATTGTGGGCAGTTATATTGCATGTATTTCTGTTAATGAGAACAACCTGTCACTCAATTCTGATAGCAGATATTTGGTATCATGTATAATGAGGAAATTAGTAAGTGTTTGTGCGACCTTCACATGTCGAAACAACTAGAGATTGATTATGATATACTACTATGAATTGCTCCATCGTGATTGGTGATAGACCACGAGCTGAGAAATGTCTACTCCAATCAGAATTGGGGGGAAACTGATCCCTTTCCTAACGGATTGTCTTAAAAGAAAACTTCTGGTGAAGAAGGAAGAAAATTATGCGATGAGTCGAATCTAAGTGTAATTTTTCTTTGTTCTCTGAAGTGACTTAATAGAACGGAGTTTTCCGCCTGTTTTGAAAGTTAACCCCTTGCGGTTTCGTGAATCAAGCCTTGTGATAGTTGCAGTGTAGCGTCTGCAGCAGACCAGGTGTTTAGATTCGGCGTGGACTCGAGAACTCCAATAAACTCCGAACTTGGAGTGAACTGCACTTGTATCTAATTTATATCCTTAATTTTCATATTTTTTTTTTTTTTTTTTAGAGTTCTGTATATATATATATATATATATATATATATATATATATATAATGTTTGTAAATAAAATGTAAAAGTGTTCCCATGAACCTGAAAGTGACCATATTCTTTAAGCCTTTTTGAAGCCTAGTATAGACCGGGACGTTACACTATTAATTAATGTAAAGCCGGATAACATATATAAGAACCAGAAGCCGGTTATTTATTATTTGGTTGCATGTAATTATAATTTCTGAATAACATATGCAATTATTCTAAAATTTTCATTAATTTTTCTACAAACTTATTCCTTACTTCCATGAATTTTTGACTATCCAAAATAATACTACTAAATTTGTTTAAGACCAAACGGATCTAAGTGGCGTGATGATTAACTACATGAAGCGTTATTATGGAAATCGAATATGGAACATATTAAAGACTTCATCAAAGTTATATAATCCCGAATGAATCACTGCTCAATTGCAAATGTAATTTAGATAATCAGTTTGAAGTTTATCTATATTAAGGATATGTAGTATTACGAATTTAATATGTGAATAAACTGGACAAAATTACATAATATCATTGGTAGAATTATTCCAATATAATCATGATTCTAACTATCATTTGCATGTATTATTAACTGCATACCTATATTATATGTACGTTACCTCGGTATTACTATATCAATTAATATTATAGAGACGTAAATTGCACGAAGTTCTTATTAGTTAATCATCCATGCTTTATGTAAAGGTATCATGACACTGATTATAGAAAATTATGTTTCTGCGTGTAGAAAAAAAGATTTTCGAAAAAAAGTGTGTTATTTTTTTTAATCTAGTTAATTTGCTATTACAAATGATGAAAGTAATAAATGTTGTCAAGTTTAAAATCACAGAACTTGTAATTCTAGAACTATGGATAATTTTAAATATAATAGTATAGTGGATTATTTTTTATTATTTATAACATTAATAATGTAATGAAATGAAATATAGCTTTTTTATTCATTATATCCCACTAAATTTAAATTTTCATTATGAAAAAAATTGGCTTCTACTTATCATTAAATAAATTGTATTGAATTAAACAAAGCCAAATAGAATTTACAAGAATTAGAATAAAACTAGTAACAAATCACAAGAGTGAAGAGTTTTGATTTTATAAATTTTTTCATTAAAAATTTCCTCCATTTTTAAAGATACTTATTTGGTATAAATGGTATATTTTGTTAAATGTTCTATATGTTAATATGTTTAAAAATCTCATAGCGTCTGAAAATAAAAATTTAAAATTGATACCGTTTTTGAGGTATATAAATTTAATTATATACACATATCTATCATAAACAAACCTATACAAATATATATATAAAAATATAGTTATTCATTTCAAATAATAATAATTGTTGTATTAAGAAATATTCGGACATATGGGGCATCAAATGATTTTCAAATTCTCATTTTAAAATAATGTTTATTTTTAAATACTCATGTGCATTAAAGTTTCAGCATTCCTTGAAATAGGTATTCATATTTTAACATTTCCTTTTTTAGGTATTCATATTTTAACATTTCCTTTTTATTAGCACAAAAAGTGCCATAGTGGGTCAAGGGCGTTTGCCTACTGGCAGATTTTAAGACAGGAGATGTTTACTTTTACAGAATAGGGTTGTCAACCTTATGTCCAGCAGTCATATTAGACAGGGACCTACGGTTAAAAGTGGATTCCGAACCACTGCAATCATCCATGGCATAGTTGGGACTTAAAACCGAAACTTGTGGCACCAAGCGCCAGAACGCTAGTCACACGGACAACAGACCCAAATTTTAAAATTATATTATCAATAAATCTAATTTAAATAAATTGCTATGAATTCATTCATATATGCTGGTTATATTTTTGTCAACTTCTGTTGGGGCATTAAACAATGACAGAATAACAAAAATTTAAATTTAAAACCAACAATCAAGTTACTTTACTGCACAGTCGTATTGAACATTTGCCATATCAGCCATATTTTCTAATACCCCATTTATAATACATTGTTGCTAGTGTGTGTATTGAGATAGGTGTCTCCACGCCTTCTTAGAGTGCAGAAATGCTCTCCTGTCACACCTCTCTTTAGCTACCGAATGCGATAAAATTCACTCGGCTCCAGTTTTATAGTGTACATCAGATGATCAAACACTTTCCATTGAAATTGCGTAAGAAGCAGTTTGGTGTCCCATAGCACTATACAATCGTACGCTGTCATCAAAATAATTCCATTCATGATCGCAGAACATTATCCGATGAATTTCTGTTGCGCTAACCTTCTCTTCTCTGGGGAAACAATTGACGTTGTACAAATAGCATTTATGGGAGAATCAATTTTGACAACCATGTTAATGAGTTTGTAGGTCAGCTATAACCGATGTTTTGACTCTCAAAAGGACAGATATTACGATGAGGAAGTTGCGCAGCAATTGGCACGCAGATCTGCGTTGCATAACTAGGCTGTTCACTTAGCAGCGCTATTGGAGTTTGAAAATCATTAAATAAATAATAACCCTCCCATAAGCGAAATTATATACAATTTTATTTTGCATACAAACATTACATATATAAATATTTATATATATATATATATATATATATATCCTCACCACAAGGATTTCTATCATGGTGTTTCTAACTTTTTAATTTTTATCCTTAGAACATTTAACTTGTTTTTAACTATTTTAAGGCCTTTTGGTTGTTTTTTGTTCAAAATGGCTGGTATTGTATATATGTGGTGTTTGTGCGTGTGTAAATCAATTTGTGAGTTCTCCGACCTGTGCCTCAAGTATCTCACCTCAACCATACCCAGTTACAGTAATATTTTATAATATTCTTAACTAATATATCATATTTCTCAGAAATTTGTATATAGTGCGCCTACAATTATTACTAGAATTTTAAATGCTCACCGACTTCAGAAAGTTTGAGAATTACTGGTTTAGATTCAAATCTGTTGCTGGGGTTAATTATAGTCAATACTTTCGTAACAAAAGAACTCGATGGCAATTGTGACAGCGTGCATAAGCGCCTTGCATCGACTATCAGGCTTCCTGAATATGAGATTTACGGGTTTTTCGAGTGCGACACTTCAATTATAATTATTGCTAACAGTCCTGTATCGCAATGTCCTCCCTATTACCACGCATCGCCAGTCAGGATATTCGTGGTATATATTAATGAAACACGAGGCCACTGATGTAACCACAAAAATTGCCAGCATGAATTGAAAAGTATTGAAATTAAGAGATATAAGGAAGCCCTTTGCCTTCGTAAATATAATCATATTTTAAAAGGAAAATACGTTACGTTAATGCCCACTGATGTAACACTACAAAAAAATTGCTGGCACTAACTGAGACATGTAAATTACAGATATAAGAAGCCCTTTAGCTACTTAAATGTAAACATATTTTTAAAAGGAATATATTGAAATGTATGTTGCTTTCATTGGTGTTGTAACTTGTAATTATCCCATTGTGTGGGGCAGGGTATATTTCCTTTTTTTTTCTTGGATGAATCCAGGAAGGGTAGATGACGCTACCTCCCGTTACCAATGGTCCAAAGTATGGGTGGTGAAGGCCAAAAGGTGAGTTCCAAAGTAAAAAACCGGTCGGTTTGCTGGGGGTGATAGAAGACTGCTTTTGAGTTTTGCGGGCAGAAAGGAAGACCCCGTTGAGGAAGGAGAGAGAACTATCTGCGACAGTGCGTGAGCCTGTAGACATATTTTTGCTGCCAGAATGGCTACATGGAGATATCCATGTCCATCTTTATATTTGCTGAGAGCACCCTTTGTTTAAAGGTTTTGAGGCTACTGGTAAATCACTGCCTACACACACATGGGAATATTTCGTTTGAGGTATGTGCAATATTATGATTACTTCTCTATAAACATTTTTTTTTATTTATTCTGTTTTAAGTGCCAATGTAAAAATCTAAATTTAATTGTAATTGTATATATTAGTATTCATTAAAAGTAAAAGTAAATTAGTTCTTTGTTCTCGTATTAATTTTAATTGTTTTTTATTAATGTTAAATTTTTTGGCCGTCCTGCGGTATACGCAGACTAACGGCATCATTTCTATGTCGGTTCTAACAATTGGATAAGCTTCAATAAATAAATTCTATTCTTTGAGTAAAAAGACAGTTGTAGTAAAATTAAATTTCACTATACATTATTTATATGAAATAAAACGATGCATAAACTCTGAAAATCCTCGAAAATCTACTTTGCTGTCCACTTATTGCGTTGATTTATATATCTTCAGCTTGCAAAACTCAACTCAATAGAGCTCCATAAATTTATATTTGAAAAGATAACAACAGCGCACCTTTATACAATTCGACCCCTTTTATCAACAATAACAATTCAAATGACTATGTTTGCACTTTATGGCATAAAAAGGCTTTTGCGAGTTTACATTCCTTTTCTGGATTATTTACGCACATGATTTTCACTGCAAAATTGCATCAAATGAACCAAGAACCATCTTCACCAAGCCAGAAGTAGTTAAAGTTTTCCGAAATCATTAGTTCCCAAAGTCCTTCAATGCAAACTTTAAGGACAACAAAGCCATTCGAAAGTCCCACAAATTCTATCCAAACTAAATCTAACCGAGTATGGCATGTTTATTAAAAATTCGGACTTTATAACTTCAACTTATTAACATCAACAAACACAGATTCCTGCAAAGCGTGTGTACCACAACAGGAATGACTTATTGTGCGCAATTTTCTATTCACTAGCAATACTTTAGCACAACATTCGAGCGCGTTCACAGAGGGGTGAGTTGTGATCCTTGGGCACGCACGACTCATCCGAAATCATTTTCACCCGTGAGATGGAGTGACCAGGACAGATGCCGGATTTTCAGGCCACCCGCCACGAAATAAAACACTGGCCAAACAAAGCCTCCAGGAGAATTGGTGCAAAAAGGCAGTCCGGCCCAAGTGTTTTGGGGGACTGTCTAAAAATTGCATTGGATTTTATTTCTTCTTTTTTGGACATGGGAGAATGAGGTAATGTGTCAAGAATTAAAGGATTAAAAAATCGTATAATGAATAATAATTATTGATATTTTATCAGTTATTTTAATGAAAATAGTTTAGTATCTATTATTTCGTGAAATGATTTTTGTTCAAAACGTTTTTAAGAAATTAATTTATAAGATAATGGGAAATATGTGTTTGAGATAAAAAAAAAAAGTTTAAAGAACTTTCGAAAAACTTACTGTACATTGAAACTAGCGTAGTCACTAGCGGTCTCAAATATAACCTACAAATTTTGGTATTAGTTTAGTTTTCCGCTTAGTATAGTGACTAAGTAGAATATCTCTAAGAAATCAAACAAAAAATTGAGTGCAAACTAAAATAAACTACGTAGTTGATTTTATTGACAGACATTTTGATCGAACTGTCACTAAAACGATAGATATTTAATAGATTTAATGCACTCATTATGTGTAATTACGGAAGGCTTTCTACATTTTATTTATATTTTCCCACCACAATTTGGAGAGACGCAATGACATAAATGATGATATTTGTGTAATTCACAACTTTTGAACGGGGCCTGAATGGCCGAGTGTCTAGCACTCGGTGCCACAGATTTCGGGTTCAGTACCGGCGGTGTCATGGATGTTTGTATTGGTTCGGAATCCTTTTTAACCGTAGGTCCTGGTTTCCTATGAATGTAAGAACGTCACGGAGCAGAAGTCAGACTTCTACCTACGGGTGCTCCACAGAACAGAAGCTGCACCCCTCTTCCTCCTTCCATGAGTGATACAACAACAACAACAACTTTTTGAACAAAATTAAAAGTTATTTTTCAACTTACTCATTTAATATGCCCATTCCGCCATATACAGGGAATTTTCGATTAAATTTCAAATGTCAAGTTTGAAATCAGAATAATCTAGTTAAAATTCGATGTGTTATTCACCAAGTCGTTTCCGTACTAAAATTAACTATAAATAAAATTAAAAAATCAACCTTTAATTGCGACTTTTACTTATTGTAATGTCACACGGGGATTTATTGCAATGTCACATGGTAACTTATTGCAAAATAAATAAAGATGTGCTGTATTGAAGATCAAGCACGATGGGAATTACTGCAAAATTAAGTACAATGATGATTAATTGCGGATTCAAGAACAAAATAAATTAGTGCAAATGAAAATATTATTTTTTACAGTTTTTTGGCGAATGATCAAGGTTCAAGTACCTGATATTAGAAAAAAACTCTATAAATCTCCATAAACGATCAAGTGAATGGGCCATTCATTAATTACTCGTGCTATATAATAAAAAAAAAAATATATAATAAATAAAAAAAAATCATTTAGGATCTATAAGGTTTACTGTTCAGAAAACAAACGATGAAACTATGGATATTAACATATAACATTTAGAAAATGATGGTTAATGAAATTCAATAATGATTTTTAAAACAACTTTTAATTATAAAAGAATTTTATTAAATTTCGGTTTCTACAAGTTATTTTTGTTAAAAAAACAGGTTTACTTTTCGACATCTTTTGGTTTTTATACTCACATCAGTTTCTTCTTTTAAAAGAATTGTTTTTAATTATGATAAATGATGTTCACTAATAATGTTCCCTTAATTCGAATATAAGTACTAAGATATTCTAAAAACAATATGTAAAATTTGTAACAAATGTGTATGTCTATGCTAGCTTTTTCTTCATTGCCACAACACCCCATGGTGGGTGGGACAAGGCTGTCTGCCAACTCCGAGACGTCTGGAGAATTCGAGACAGGAGATGTTTTTTTATTTTTTTTTTTTTTTTTTTTTACTGGATAGGGTTATCAGCGCTACAGCCATGTTAGACATTGACCTAGGGCTTAAAGTGGTTTCTGAACCACTGCAAGCATCCATGATACCGCCGGGAATCGAACCCTATGGCCCGAGCATCAGTGATAGTCACTCGGCCATCTAATTTTCTATGCTAGCTAGCAAGTATTAATTTATTTTTATCCCCGGTAAAGGCAACTTTTTTACTCCTAAAAATTGATCATTTAATGTATGTTATGTCTGTAAAAATTAATATTAATTTATCTTTGAAAGAATTTTCATTATTATTTTATTTTATATAAAGAAAGCTACGCAATAGAAAATAACAAGAAATTAAACTGTCTTGAATCAGATAAAAATTAAACCAATGTTTTTTTAAATTAAAAACATTGCTTTTAATTACAATTAAATCAATTTTTTAGGCTATCTATAGACCTATTCAATGAAATTTTAAAGAGATTATTATGTTACCATTTTTAAAAGATCAAAATTAAATACATGTTTTTAAATTAAAAAACTTTTTTTAAACATTGCAATTAAATCAATTTTTGGCCATTTGATTTTGAAATTTTCGTCTATCATTTTAGATTTGATATTTAGATGGTTTCAGCATCAAAAAATTGTTGAATAAAAATTATTATTGATTTGATTTTAATTATTTCATTTTATATTTGTTTTCAGATACTTTCAGCATCATGTTGTTAGTATACTTATTGTTGGTAATTGTATAATTATTTATTGTTATATTTGTTGTTGGTATACTTCAACATCATGTTGTTGGTATACTTATTGTTGGTAATTGTTGATATACTTATTTATTGTAATACTTGTTGTTGGTATACTACATCGTCATGTTGTTGGTATTCGTTCCTATTCATTTGTCAACCAAAATTTATTATTTACAAGTAAAATTTCTTAATATCAATGAGTTTTAATTTCTTATTCAAAATATTCAAAACTAATAACATATAAACATGATTGCTTTTTAATGTCTTTCATAATAATATTTGTTTCTTAATTTAAATTATATGGCATTTCGGTATCTCAACACATATAATAGTTCAAAAAATATTAAAATAATATAACATGTTCAGATAATATAATGTCTTGTGTTCATTATTTTTCAATACCCTCAAGCCCAATGTTTAAAAATAGAATATGAGTGATATAAAACTAAACACAAATTTCTATATTCAGATTATTAGCTCTAAGCTATAATAATTTCCGTTATTTATGCATATTCTAATTCAATTTCCATCTAATTTTCATTTTCTCTCTCATGTTTTTCTTATTCTGAATCAAACAACATAATAAAAAAGAAATAATAATAATAATACATAAAAGAAAACCCACATTACACCTACACCTACACGCATTACTACAACACCTACTTATATGCATTTATACCTTTCCTAAAAACTGTTTAACAAAAACACAATTATTATATTTTTATTAAAAATATGCGTAAACTGAATTAATGACTTTTACTCTTCTCTTTTTATGTTTACTGAATTCGTTATTAAATTGTTTAGTCAACAAGTATATATATATATATATATATATACTTGTTGACTAAATTTTGTTATAAATATATAAAAACTATTTTATATATATATATATAAGCGTTCAAATATAACGATAAAATTTAATATAACTTTTCAGTACTAGAGTCCATGTTGGACCAAGGCCATCTGCCCGCTGGCAGATTTGGAAACAGATGTTTTCTTTTTATGGGGTAGGGTTATTAGACCTACACCCAACATTAATACACCACCACCAGATATATACATACACCGAGCACCAGATATATACATAGAGAGAGGATTGGGACGTATTCATCATTTCCTTGTGAGCAGCCCTATAAAAATTAATCTTGAAGAAGGCGTGTCGTGTAAGCATCACCGACGAACGCTGCTGTTACTCATTTAGCACTACCCAGGGAGAAAATGTAGTTTGAAGATATGCTGCGAACTCACGGCCCACATAACGCTCTACAATAAAATGAGACTGGGATCTATGATTTAAAGTGGATTTTAAATCACTACGAACATCCATGACACCGCCGGAACTCCAAAACAAAAACCTGTGGCACAGAGCACAATAGCGCTAGTGACTCGGCCATGAGGCCCATCTAAATATATATATCTAAATATATATATATATATATATATATATATATATATATATTTTTCGGGTGTCTAATGGTTTTCAAAATCCTAAGAATATCCAAAAAGTTAGAAAGATGCGCAACAAATTCATATATGATCAGTAATGTTCAATTTATTGGGCCTTATTAGTATTTGGTTAATATTTTTATGTAAGTATAAATGTACTTTAACGAATTTTATTTACCAAACATGTACATTTTTATTTAACAAACATATATTCTTGTTCAAATTGCACTCTTGTTCACTAATCAAGCTTTTCCTTTCAGTTCTAATATTCCTAATAATTTATTTTCGCATTCCAGTTTTCCTGACTTCCCAGACAGTTCACCAGGAGTCCTTCCAACCCCTTTGACAGAAAGCATCTTCACCAATCCCAACACACCAAGAAAAATACATGCATAGTATATATATATATTTCCTCTCCTTGGAGCTTTCGACCGAGGGGCGAAAAGCACGAGTACCCAAGAGCGCCAGCAAAGAACGGGTCAGTCGGACTCGACTCCGCCAACTTCTGTAATAGTCTGGAAAAGTGAGAAGAAGGCGAGATGGGTGTTTGCCGAGTTCTGATAATATTTGCTTGAGAAAAGTGATCTAGCTTTCCCTTACATCACTCACCGGCACTTTTCCCCCTCTGCTCCTTCTTTGCTTTCTCTCCTTCATACCGTCTCCCACTTGTGCTAGTGGCGGGATGCTTTGATCGTGATTGCGAATGGTGTTCCTCGAGGCGCTTTCCCTGATTACTGCGTGTCAGAAAGAGGCAAAAGAAAGCCAGAGGTCATATTGGCGGGATTTGAATTGGTGGGTTCTCGTATATCAAGCGGGGACTTTGCTTTTGGATATGGGGCGTTTAATTTTCTGAATTATCTAGCATTTTTACCGGTTGAGAGGTGGAAAAAATATATTATTGTATTATTGTTTGTTATTATTTAAAGCGATATTCAGCAAATAAATTCAGTCAACTGTTGAATCATGTACGTCAAAAAGAGCAAGCATTTTTATAAATTAAACCATTGATTAATTGGATTATAAAATATATTTTTTTGAATTAAAGATTTGAGAAAGATATTTTCTAAAAAATAGTCTTGAATTGTTTCAATGCTATTCAAGTCAGTCGCTGCGAAATGGGGTGATATTAATTTTATCGTTTTTTTCTTCTGTGTTCATGAGTAGTTATCATATCCGATAATTTTTGTCCTATATATATGTATATAAACGAGTGAGTTTAATAGTTTTCTAAATTCTAAAAATTGTCAAAAATTAAGAAAGATGCATAACAAATTTATAAATAAACAATAATGATCAGTTTATTGGACTTTATTGGTATTTGGTTAATATTTTTATATAAATATGAATGTATGTTGATAACATTTTTATGTAACAAACCTATATTCTTTGTTCAAATTCCACTTCAAATTAATCGTCTCCTTCCAATTCTTGACATTCGTGCTAATTTATTTTTGCATTCCCTGACTTTCCAGACAGACATCCTTCCAACCCCTTTGACCGAAGAGCATCACAACACACCAAGAAAATACATACATAGTATATATATATATATATATATATATATATATATATATCTCTCCTTGGAGCTTTCGACCGAGGGGCGAAAACATGAGTACCAAAGAGCGCCAGAAAACAGCGGCTCAGTCGGACTCGAGTCCGCCAACTTCTGTAATAGTCTGGAAAAGTGTGAAGAAGGCGAGATGGGTGTTTGCCGAGCTCTGATAATATTTGTTTGCGAAAAGTGATCCAGCTTTCCTTTACATCACTCACCAACACTCCCCCCCTTTCTTTCTTCTTTGCTCTCTATCCCTTCATACCATCTCCCACTTGTGCTAGTGGGAGGATGCTTCGACCATGATTGCGAATGGTATTCCTCCAGGCGCTATCCCTAATTGCTGCGTGTCAGAAAGAGACAAAGAAAGCCAGAGGTCATATTGGAAGGATTTTGTCGGTGGGTTCCCGCATATCACGCCTTGGATATGTTGCAGATAAGTTTGTGAATTATCTAACATTGTTGATGGTTTAGTGGTGGCAAAAATGAGTTCTTATTTTTCTGATTGTTTGTTATTATTTAAACCGGGTTTCAGCGCATAGATTCATTCAACTATTGAATCATGTACATAAAAATATCATGAAAGTTTCTGTTAAAAATTTATACCAGTATTAGTTTGATTATAAAATACATTTTTTTTTGAATTAAAAAAATTGAGAAAGATGATATATATATCTATGATTGCATTTCTTACAAGTGATTTGTCTATAATTTTTTTTTTTTCATCTGTTCTCATGAGTTAAAACTGCCTATAATTTTTGCCCTATATATATATATATACACTGAAGTGACAAAGTCATGGGATACCTCTTAATATCGTGTCGCCCTCCATTCGCCCTGCGAAGTAAGCAACTCGACGTGGCATGGATCAACAAGTCGTTGGAAGTCTTCTGCAGGAATATTGAGCCATGCTGTCTCGATAGACATCCATAATTGTGAAAGCGTTGATGGTGCAGGATTTTGGGCATGTAACAACAGACCTCTCTTGATGTCCCATAAATGCTCCATGGGATTCATGTCGGGCGATCTTGACAGGTGGCCAATCATTCGTTGGAATTGTCCAGAATGTTCTTCAAATCAATCCTTCGAACAGTTGACCCGAAGACATCACATTGTCATCCATAAAAATCCCATCGTTGTTTGGGTACATGAAGTCCATGAATGGCTGCAAGTGATCTCCAAGTAGCTGAACATAAGCATTTCCAGCCAATGTTCGGTCCAGTCGCACCAGAGGACCAAGTCCATGCCATGAAAACAGCCCACACCATTACGGAGCCACCACCAGCTTGAACAGTGCCTTGCTGACAGTTTATTTGGCTTCGAAAAGGGGTCTGCGCCATCACTTTCCCTACCATCCGCTCTTACCAACTGAAATCGTGACTCATCGGACCAGGCCACGCTTTCTTCATCTAGGGACCAACCGATATGCTCACGTGCCCACGAGAGTCGCTGCAAGCGATGTCGTTCTGTCAGTAAAGGCACTTCGAGTCGGTCTTCTGCTGGAATAGCCCAAGAAAAGCCAAATTTCTCCGCACAGTTCAACAGACAAGTCCCTTGTACGTCCCATTGATTTCTGCGGTTTTTGACGCAGTGTTCCTTGTCTGTTAGAATTTACGACTCTTTGCAGACGTCGCCGGTCTCGGTCATTATGCAGGCGGTCGACCACTGGTGTTAGTGGTGGAATGTTATGCCTTATTTCATACTCTCGGCACACTTTTTAACACAGTGGATTCAATGCACATAACGATTTCCGAAATGGCATGACCCATGCGTCTAGCTCCAACTAACATTCCGCGTTTCTGTTAAAAATTTATACCAGTCGTGCGGTCATCATTATCAAAACCTTTTGACATGAATAACTTGAACAGAAATGAAATCTAAAGATTGCATTTCTTACAAGTGATTTGTCTACTTTTCTGAAATTTGCATATGTTCTCATGAGTTTTGTCACTTCAGCCTATATATTTTTTTCCTATATATATAAATATATACGTGTGTCTAATGGTTTTAAATAGGAAAATGGTTGGAAAATAGACGAAAATTAAAAAATATGCATAACAAATTCATGAATCATCAGTAATGTTCAGTTTATTGGACTTTACTAAAATTTAGTTAATATTTTTATGAAAGTTAAATTTATTTTGATAACAATTTTAAGTAACAAACATATGTATATATATATATATATATATATATATATATATATATATATATATATATATATATATTATATATATATATATATATATATATATATATATATATATATATATAATATATAATTAATAGTCTCCTTTAAGTTCTCGACATTCGTACTAATTTATTTTCGCATTCTAGTTTTCCCTGACATTCGAGACATGCAACCCTCCAATACCTCTGACAGAGCACATCTTCACCCATCCCAACACACGAAGAAAAATACATACATAGTATACATATATATCTATATATTTCCCCTCCTTGGAGCTTTCAACCCAGGGCGAAAACACGAGCACCAAAGAGCGCCAGCAAACTGCGGGTCAGTCGGACTCGAGTCCGCCAACTTCTGTAATAGTCTGGAAAAGTGAGAAGGCGAGATGGGTGTTTGCTGAGTTCTGATAATATTTGCTTGCGAAAAGTGATCCAGCCTTCCCTTACATCACTCACCGACACTTTCTCTCTCCCTTCTTTGCTTTCTCTCCTTCATACCACCTCCCACTTGTGCTAGTGGGGGATGCTTTGACTGTGATTGCGAATGGTATGCCTCCAGGCGCTATCCCTAATTACTGCGTGTCAGAAAGAGGCAAAGAAAGCCAGAGGTCATATTGGAAGGATTTTGTCGGTGGGTTCTCGTACATCACGCGGGAACTTTGCTTGGAGATGTGTGTGGTTAATTTTCGGAATTATCTAGTATTGTTGCAGGTTGAGTGGCGGTAGAAATATGACTAACGGAATTGATTGTTAATGCAATTTTCGACAGTTGTTGAAGCCGACATATAAAAATAGTAAGAAATAAAAAAAAAAAAAGTAAAAAACGTTTTTTATAAGCAAATTGATCAATTTGATTATAAAATATAATTAAAAAAAATAAGAATTGTATTTTATAAATATCATACAAATTAATAAATAACTTAAATAACATAAAAATAATGCAGTCTCTAAATAAACATAATGCATTCGTCTTCTAATCTTTTCTTGTAAAAGAAAATAATTTATAATTTATATCACATAAAATACCTACAATTTTTTTTGTATTGTTTACGAATTTCTTACAAGCCTAAAGTGCCATCCAGGCAATTTTTTTTAAAAATTTCTTATAGTTCCAATTTTGTATAACAATTAGTTAACGACGATTATAATTAGGCATTATGCGTTCTTTTCGTGTTTGTAATAAGACAATCAATTCCACATATATTCCATGAAACTCAATCACATAATTTAATCGCCAGTAGAGTGACAAAAATTTAGCCTGAGTCATATACATTGAATCCATAGTGTGAGCCGCGGCAGTTTTGTAGGAATACCCCCAGAGAGATATATGAGGGGGGGGGGGTAACCTCTCATGCCTTGAGTTCATTTGAATGATTACAGTTTTATAGTGCCCATAACCAATACGGAAGCTTTAGGTTCCGTGCCACTATGTCCAGTTTCATACTAAGCGCCTTTATTCAGGAATGCTATGTGTTATCCACCCTAATACCCAATCTCGATGATCTCTCGTAAGATGTTTAATATATTTTCCAATGTAAATGAGAACATTTTTAATAGGAGACATTGCAGTATGTGAATTAATGGAACTATGTGCATTAAGGAGCAAGATGAATAAATGGAACTATGTGTAAAAATGGTGCAACATGAATAAATTGCACTATGTGCATTAAGGAAGAAAGATGAATAAATGGAACTATGTGTAAAAATGGTGCAACATGAATAAATGGCACTATGTATAAATGAAAAGCAGCATGAATAAATGGAACTATGTGGATAAATGGATCAGCATGAATAAATGGAACTATGTGGATATGTGGGCAATATGAATAAATGGAAATATGTGGATATGTGGGGCAGCATGAATAAATGGAAATATGTGGATAAATGGGGCAACATGAATAAATGGAAATATGTGGATAAATGGAGCAACATGAATAAATGGAATATGTGGATAAATGGAAATATGTGGATATGTGGGGCAACATGAATAAATGGAAATATGTGGATATGTGGGGCAGCATGAATAAATGGAACTATGAGGATAAATGGGGCAACATGAATAAATGGAAATATGTGAATAAATGGAAATATGGGGCAACATGAATAAATGAAACTATGTAGATAAATGGAACTATGTTGATAAATGGAAATATGTGATAAGTAAACAACATCAATAAATGAAACTGTGTGAAAATGAAACTATGTGGATAAATGGGGAAACATGAATAAATGGAACTATGTGGATAAATGGAGCAACATGAATTAATGGAACAAATTAATAAATACACCTTTTAAATAAAATGGCTCTTTTGTTCCTGATGTTTCGACACTTAAATAAATTCCGTTGTAAATTGCAGTGAACAAATATTTTACTAATCCTCATTCAAAATCAATTTTGCATTTCCATGATTTTTTAGTTTATTTCAATTCTCCAATAGGCAAGAGAAGTATACATTTAAAAACACAGATTATATTCACAAAAGCACTCGCATAAATAAAACGAATATTTTGTTCCCAACGTTTTGACCCTTACATAATTCCCATTCTTAAAAATTCAGTAAATAAATGTTTTCCTGCTCCACACTGGTAATAATGCTTACTTCTCAACGATTTCTGAGTTTATTTTAATCCACAGACAGGATACAGAAGAATTATATATTTAAAACACAGCTTACTATACACAAAAAAGGCAGTCGCATAAATACCTTTTCTGCTATTTATTTTAATTAGGTCTTCCCTTTCAGCAGATACAGCATTTGATCGATCACAAGAATTAATGCGATATTATTAGTTTCCATACAGGGATGGCATTCTTTAAATCCCTGCGCATTGTTATCCCTGGTGCTGTAGAAAATAACAAGGGAAGACAGCAAAGCACCATCCTATTCATAATCCAAAGCTCTGAAGGAAATTGAACGCAACAAAGTAATTGCGAGAAACAAGCGCCATGAGAGGGAAGACACCGGGAATATTAATAACGCTTGCGCGAAATGCAAATGTGGAAAGCTTAAGGATTGTCATTACTTTCTGCTGGAAAATCGACCGAAGACCTTTGGAGAAACAGTCTGCTGCCACATCTTGGCGCTGTGGTTGGATATTATCCCAGGAGTGATTCATTGGCAAATCCATTCCAAGGGACCGTTTTTAATATTAAAACGAATTTTAGGGGGAGATTTGGCGAGTAAATTAGTGTGCTTCCTTCTTCCAATCTGGTTGTTGTGAGTTGACGGCTTAATGTATTGATGCTTCCATGGATCGTATAATCCGAAAAATGCTTTCTGCACTCCAGGTTTAATATTGGCCGTAAGTGTCCTTTGTCCACACGTAAATTCTAAAGATCTTTTGGCACTTTGCGTTGTCCTTTAAAGTTGGTGCGTGATGTAGAATTAAAGGAGGTTTGTCCAAACAGATACAGTTAGTTATCTTTAGTATATAATTTTTCTTGCCATTAAATGCAATATATTGCTGGATTTTCTTTTTAGTAAATAGAATGAAGAATTAAATGTTTGAGAAATATTCAGAGTTTAATATAAGCAAGGATCTTGAGTATATTTGAATTAGTCTTTCTGTTATTAATCTTAAAAACATAATTAAACAAATTATATTTTTTATTAAAATTATAAATATTAATAATTTTAGATAATTAATTATAACAAAAATTATGGATTTAATTGGATTATACATTTATTATAGTATAGTTTAAGTGGCGTACATTAAAAACAATCAACTTTTAAACTAGAAGGTTTATTTTTTATGTTTATGACAAGACATATTAGCTTTAATATATGCATACATATTCATAAATATTACTAGAGAAATATAAAAAAGAAATAAGAAAGAAAGGATAAATATAATTATATCTCTCATTTTCAAATTAAGTTTTTAATAGCGCTCCTTTTCCTTTTTACATCTTCATATTGTGATGGAAATTTTCATTGGAGAAACTCATTGGCAAATCCGTCATAAGAAAGTTTTTTAACATTGATTCGGTTACTGAAGATTTTAAGAGATTTATCGAGTATATATTACAAGGCAATAATATAGATTTTCCCAGAAGTTTGCGGTTTTCTACACTAATACTTATATTGCACTGTAGAATGTTTTTTTGTTCTAATGCAGCTGGCAAACAGACAGTTGTCTTTTATGTCTTAAGGCAAGCACTGCATTCTAGAATATAGAATCCAAAAAAATATTTTCCTGCTTTCTTGTGTTTTCAACTACCGGATTGATTCAATGTGTTGCCTGTTCATACGTAATTATAAAGATCTTCAGGCACTTTGATTGAATTAAAGTACTTTAAGATTAGTTCGAGATTTGATTTAATTAAATTTTGCTCAAACGGATATGTTTAGTCATTTGTAGCATAAAAATTAATTTCTTGGTGCTTAATTCATTGTATTTCAAAATTTTATTTAACGAATAAAAGGAAACACAATATTTTACAAAACTCTATTTTTTATTATTCAATGTTAATAAAGATTTTTATGATGTAGCAAACTTAAATTAACTTATTATTGCTATTTATATCACCAAACTATGATTTTAGCTGCTTAATTATATTTTATATTGATAATCATTGTCTAAATATCATTGTATGACCATTAATAATCATTATCTAAATATTATTGTCTATTTAAAATATATTTATAATAGTAACTCTAGATGGGATTTTAGTATACTATTACAAGAAACAATAGCTTTAAACATTCATAAATATTTATTAATACTTCCAGGGGTAAATAATCAAGGGTGATATAGGGTTACTGAGAGAATTCTAGTCTCCTTTCATATCTTGACCTCCTACAATTCATCCCTAGAGGGACTCATTGACAAATAAATTGCAAGGATTGTTTATAATATTGAAAGGAAATGTATGGGGGATTTGGAAAATGTATTAGTGTGCTTGATATCCTTAATATGGTTTTGAAGTTGAAGACGCAATGAACTAATGGCCCTTTGGGCTTTTTGTTCATAAAGTTCATCCTATGGAATATATAATCCGAAAAATGTTATCATAGCTCAAGTTTTACGATTGGCTCAAAGCGTTCCTTTTCTGAAAGTAACTAAAGATCTTATGGTGCTTTATGTTGATGGAAATCGGTACTTTAAATTGATACGTGCTTCAGATTTGAGGGATGTTGTTCTAACAGATGAAGTTGGTAATTTTAAGATTGTAATTAATTCCTTGGTGTTAAATGTTATTAACGTATTATAATTTCTTCAAAAGAAGATAGGATGAACTTTTATAACATATTTCCTAAAATTCAGTTTTTCAATTTGCGATTTTATTTTTTTAGCTTCAGTATATGTATATGTGATACAGCAGACAAAAATTTATAAACTAAATTTCTTACACACATACAGCCAAAGCCGCATACACCCTATATATATATATATACATATTATATATACATATATATATATATATATATATAATATATATATATATATAATATATAAGACAAGCTTTAAACAGAGAATAACTTTTTCATCTACATACTATATAGAGATATTCTGCTTTTCCAAACTATATTATATTATATATATTTCTATATTTTGCTATTCAGTGAAGCTAAGTTATTATTATAAATTGCCTAACATTAAACAGATATATTCTTATATAAATTAATTCTCGAGATTAATATTTCTATCATATTCTTAGTTTTTTCACGAAATAAATTTTCCTTAATATGATTATTTATTTTTTAAATGTATTGGTAACTATTTTTAGCTGACTTATTTTTCCTTTTATATCGTTATATCCACATCTTACTATTAAATTATTTCTCTATACAATACTTTATTGTAGTTTTTCAGTGCCTAAGAAAGAAGCTTTAGTTATTTATAAAATTAAAACTGCATTAATATGAAGTAGACTATCATGAAAATATATTATTTATACTGAGTATTAATTTATTTCTAAATACTGAAAACAGTTTTGGCGATTATTTCAAATCAGTTAGGTAATTCAAGATAGTTTTATTTTGTAGTATGCTTAAAATAAAATTTTGTGTTAAAAATTATCTAGATTAATTATTATTATTTTTGACATTCAGAGATTTGATAACAGACTAAAAAATGTAATTAAATAAGCAAGATAATTTTTATCTTGTAGAGTGTCTGAGTTAGTTCTACTACTTTAAAGATTCACCAAAAGCACTGCTATTTAATTGTGTTATATTTGTTGCAAATCCTCAATTTGATATAAAGCAGGTATTTATTTATTCCTTTCTAATCAAAATCAAACCTAGTTGTGCTAAAAAAAAAAAAGAATCAATTGTCTCTTTGAATTAAATATTGTAACATGAATTCTATTCCTAAATAGAAAAATAAATTAATATAATTCTGATGTGATTTGTTTCTCATATTTGAACAATTTTTAAATAACATTTCGTATTAAATTTTTGTTAGGAAATGGCAAATTGCCAACGGCGTATTTTCAAGAATTCTAAATAAAATTATATTTTTATCTGTAATTTAATTATCTTGCAAATGGATTTCATTTCATTTACATTCGCGTAATAAAACTGTTTTATTTTTACCATACTTATAAATTTTGTTTTTTTATTAAGTAACTGAGGCCTTCATTAAAATTGTTCTTTATATGTGTATTTGCGTTTAAATATAGCCTAATACATTTGTGTGTACTTCTACAAATATCTCCAATTTTAAATTTCACAAAATTTACTAACTGTTCCTATCATTATTGTAAAATGATATTTATTTCCCATACAATTATATTTTTATATAATTGTATGTCCATAAATTAAGGATAATGAATTTCAGGCAAAGAAAGAAACAGAAGTAAACAAATTTAACTTCTTTGTAAAGTCTATTTATTAAACAAAAGGTAAAAAGCAAAAAAGATGCTATATGTTTGACAGAATTAATAAAAATTGCGATTTTTAATCCCTGGAGCAAATTTTTAGATCAAGCAATGCAATTTGGATTTTGAAAAACTTCATTAGTTACGCATTTAATACGCGGTACGTTTTTATTCCCGAACAATTCTCAAAACAAAAGAGAAAAAAATGAAATTAATAGTTCTTCAACAAAAGAAAGAAAATATCTCTCATTTGATATCTTTTCCGCTACAAAAGTAGTAAATTAAAAAATGCAACTTTTTCACAGTCACTTCCGCGGTAGTATCCTTGATTAAAGAATTTTGAGAGAAAAGAGAATATCGTTACATTTCTAAAAACTTTTATAATTTTCCTCAAACTCCTTTTCACTTGTTATCTTATTTTAATGCTCTTAAACCATTTTCTTTTCTAATAAGAACGGAATTAAAATCCTTGTCACCCGTCATTCCTGATTGCATCTGACAGACACAGAGAAAAAAGAAATAAAAAATGAATGAAGTAATGCAATTATCTTATAAATTCAGAAAGAATCTTCTAAAGTAAAGAATTAAAGAAAATTTCGCAACCGACAATTTACATTTTGTTTCAAAAGTTTTAAGATTTGATACGTGAAGAATTGGTTTAAACTTCCTTCATGAAATACTATACGTGCTGTCAGGAATAATTTTTAATTTCTTAGATAGTTCCCTTTTTTTAATAAATTTCTCCCAAATATTTGCTAGCAAACATTAAGATGAGTTAAAATATAAATTAAAAGCACTTTCAACTGAATTGAGATATTTCATGATTTGGTCTTATAACATTTAATTTATGTTGAAGAATTAAAAAGAGCAAAAGCCATATTTAAGTAAAGGGAATATTTTGTTTATCTTTTTAAAGTTTTCATATATTTTATCTTTTGGAATTACTGTTTTAAAAATTTGATCTTGAAGCAATATGCTTTCAAGACATCTTTAAAATTTTATACTTAAACCTTTTAAAAACGATTGTCGCTTATGCAACTTAATTTTAACCTTTTATTACCAATTATGTTGATTTTAGAACTATAATTTTTATTTATTAGAAATGAAATTAAAATGAAGGATTTTTTTCTCTTTGCATTTAGCATATAAAAATTAATATAATTTTCATTTCCTGTTCAGAATGATTAATATGATCTTGTATCAATCTTGTTATATGACATTAAATTGATTTTATTTTAACGTCACTGATAATAGGTAATAATGTTGAACATCACTAATAATAGGATGATAATGTTGAATGCCACTGATAATAGGGCGATAATATTGAACGTCGCCGATTATAGGGTGATAATACTGAACATCACTAATAATAGGCTGAGAATGTTGACGTCACTGATAGGTGATATCTTGTCACTGATAATAGGATGATAATATTGAACGTCCCTGATAATAGGGTTATATTGTTGAACATCACTGATAATAGGGTGATATTTTTTAACATCACTTATGATAATAGGGTGATAATATTAAACGTCATTTAGAATAGGTGATATCTCGACACTGATAATAGGGTGCTAATGTTTAAGTTATAGGCAGCAGGATAATGTTGAAGTTATTTATCAAATGAGATCAATTTAAATCTATAAAAAGAATTGTCATTTATGCAACTTAATTTTTACCTTTTTATTACCAATTATGTTGATTTTAGAATTATATATTTTATTTATTAAAATTAAAATTAAAATTATTTTTTGTTTTACATTTGAATTTAGCATATAAAAATCAATATAATTTTCATTTCCGGTTTAGAACGATTAAAAAAAAGATCTTGCAGCAAATCTTGTTATATGGCATCGATTTTACATTAATTAGATCGAGCAATGCAATTTGAATTTTAAAAAACTTCGTTAGTTACGCATTTAATACGCGGTACTTCAATTATTCTCGAATAATTCTCAAAACAAAAGAGAAAAGAAGAATTAAAAGTTCTTCAACAAAAGAAAGAAAATGTGTCTCATTTGATATCTTTTCCGCTACAAAGGGTAAATTAAAAATGTAAGTTTTCACAGTCACTTCTGCGTAGTATGATTAAAAAATTTTCAGAGAGAAACGAGAATATCGTTACATTTCTAAAAACTTTTTATTTTTCCTCAACCCTTTCAATTTGCTATCTTACTTTAATATGCTCTTAAACCATTTTCTTTTTCTAATAAGAACGGAATTAAAAACCTTGTCACCCGTCATTCTGATTGCATCTGACAGACACAGAGAAAAAAAGAAGAAAAAATGAGTGAAGTAATGCAATTATCTTACGAAAGAATCTTCTAAGTAAATTAAGAAAATTTTGGCAACCGACAATTTACATTTTTTGTTTCAAAGTTTTTAAGATTTGATACGTGAAGAATTAGTTTGAACTTCATGAAATACTATACGTGTGCTGTCAGGAATAATTTTGTTTCTCGTTATAGTCCCTTTTTTTTTTAATAAATTCCATCAAACGTTTGCATGCAACGCATAAGATGAGTTAAACTATAAATTAAAACACTTTCAACTGAATTGAGATATGTCATGATTTGGTCTTATAATACTTTACTGTGATATGAAGATAAAAAAGCAGAACAGCCATATTTAAGTAAAGGAAATATACTTTTGTTTCGCTTTTAATATTTTCTTATATATTTTAATATTTTCTTATATCTTTTTAATATTTTCTTATATCTTTTTAATATTTTCTTATATCTTTAAAATTTTTTTATATCTTTTAAATATTTTCTTATATCTTTTAATATTTTCTTTTTACTGTTTTAAAATTTTTGATTTTAGCACTATATATTTTCAAGACATCTTTAATATTTTACTTTAGAATAAAAATATTAATTAATTAAATTTAATTTTAAAAATTAATTAAATTTTTATAATGATTGTCAGTTATGCAACTAATTTTATCTTGTATTGCAAATCATGTTGATTTGACATTAAATTTTATTTATTAAAATTGAAATTAAAATAATAGGTTTTTCTTTTTGAATTCACCTTTGCATTTAGCATGATAATGTTGAATATAGTTTTATTTCCTGTTTAGAAATTAATATTGAACTGTCATAGCAATTTTGTTATATGACATTAAATTAATTTTAGAATGTAACGTCCCCGATAATACATTGATAATGCTGTTATTTATCAAATGAGATTCAATATAAATCACTGAAAAGGGTTGGCTTTTTGAACATCACTGATAATTTTAATAATATTACCAGTCATGCTGAATTTAAAATTATAATTGATATTTATTTACTAAAATAGGGTGATAATGTTTGTTATAGGCAGATGAAAAAACAGAGACAGTTAATCTTCAAATGAAATAAATCATAAAAGAGCTGCACCGCGATTACATTTATTACTATCAGGGGGGCATTTTCATAGCTTGATTTTTAAATATATATTTTACTTAGTAAAACTATCCCCATTTAAATGAAGGGTTTTTGTTTTCCTTTGCATTTAGCATATAAAAATCAATATAATTTTCATTTCCTGTTCAGAACAATTAAAAGATCATGCAGCAATCTTGTTATATGGCATTAAATTGATTTTATATTAATTAGATCAAACAATGCAATTTGGATTTTAAAAACTTCATTAGTTACGCATTCAATGCGGGAGTACTGCACTTATTCTCGAATAATTCTCAAAACAAAGAGAGAAAAAAAATTAAAGTTCTTCAACAAAAGAAAAGAAAATGTCTCTCATTTGATATCTTTTCCGCTACAAAAGGTATTAAATTAAAAAATGTAAGTTTTTCACAGTCACTTCAGCGGTGAGTACCCTTGATTAAAAATTTTTTTGAAAGAAAAAAGAGAATATCGTTACATTTCTAAAAACTTTTATATTTTCCTCAAACTCCTTTTCACTTGTTATCTTACTTTAATGCTCTTAAACCTTTTCTTTTTTATAATAAGAACGGAATTAAAATCCTTGTCACCCCCGTCATTCCTGATTGCATCAGTAGACACAGAGAAAAAAAGAAAAAAAGGAATGAAGTAATGCAATTATCTTACGCAATTCAGAAGAATCTTCTAAGTAAAATTAAGAAAATTTCATAACCGACAATTTACATTTTTGTTTCAAAGTTTTAAGATTTGATACGTGAGAAGAATTGGTTTTGAACTTCCTTCATGAAATACTATACGTGTGCTGTCAGAATAATTTTTGTTTCTCAATTTTTTTAATAAATTTCTCCCAAACGTTTGCTAGCAACGCATAAGATGAGTTAAAATATAAATTAAAAACACTTTCAACTGAATTGAGATATTTCATGATTTGGTCTTATAATATTTTACTTTGATATGAAGAGTAAAAAGAGAAAAGCGATATTTAAGTAAAGGAAATATACTTTTGTATTTTGTTTCACTTTATATTTTTATTTTTCTTATATCTTTTTAAAATTTTCTTCTTTTTTATTTTTTAAATCTTTTTAATATTTTCTTATATCTTTTTAATATTTTCATCTTTTAAATTTTACTTTTTTACTGTTTTAAAAATTTTATCGCACAATATATTTTCAACTCTTTAATTTTACTTTTTTATTACCATTTAAATTAATAATTTTAATAATATTAATTAAATTTTTATAAAATGATTGTCGATTAAATGAAAATTTTTTTTTTGCAAATCATGTTGATTTTTGAGAATATAAAAATTAAAATAAGGTTTTTCTTTTGTTTCCTTGCATTTAGAACGATTAACAAACAATATAGCAATCTCGTTAAATGAACATGACACATGACATTAAATTGATTTTATTTTAACGTTGATTATAGGTTAATAATGTTGAACGTCACCGATAATAATAATGCTGTTATTTATCAAATGAGATAATAGAGGATATCTATCACTGAAATAGGGGCTGATAATAATAATAATAGGGTGAATGATGTTGTAGTAATAGAATGATAATGTTTACTAAATGAGATTTAATATAAATGCATATTAAAAATGATTTTCATTTATGCAACTTAATTTTACCCCTTATATTAAAAATCATGCTGATAAATTTTAGAATTATAATTTTTATTTAATAAAGGTGACATTAAAATGAAGGATAATTGTATTTAGCATGTAAAATCAATTTACTTTTCATTTCCTGTTCAGAACGATTAATATGATCTCGTAGCAATCTTGTTTAAGGGCATTAAATTGATTTTAAATTAATTAGATCACGCAATGCAATTTGATTTTCAAAAACTTCATTAGTTACGCATTTAATACGCGGCACTCTCACTTATTCGAATAATTCTCAAAACAAAAGATAAAAATAATGAGAGTTCTTCAACAAAAGAAAAAAGAAAATGTCTCTCATTTTTGATATCTTTTTCCGCTACAAAGGTAGTAAATTAAAAATGTAACTTTTCACAGTCACTTCAGCGGTAGTACCCCTTGATTAAAAATTTTTTTTGAGAGAAAAGAGAATATCGTTATATTTCTAAAAACTTTTATATTTTTCCTCAAACTCCTTTTCACTTGTTATCTTACTTTAATGCTCTTAAACCATTTTCTTTATAATAAGAACGGAATTAAAAACCTTTGTCACCCGTCATTCCTGATTGCATCTGACAGACACAGAGAAAAAAAGAAAAAAAAAAAATGAGTGAAGTAATGCAATTATCTTACGCAATTCAGAAAGAATCTTCTAAGTAAATTAAGAAAATTTTGGCAACCGACAATTTACATTTTTGTTTCAAAGTTTTAAGATTTGATACGTGAAGAATTGGTTTAAACTTCCTTCATGAAATACTATACGTGTGCTGTCAGGAATAATTTTGTTTCTCAATTTTTTTTTAATAAATTTCTCCCAAATATTTGCTAGCAACGCATAAGATGAGTTAAAATATAAATTAAAGCACTTTCAACTGAATTGAGATATTTCCATGATTTGGTCTTATAATATTTTACTTTGATATGAAGAGTAAAAAAAGAGCAAAAGCGATATTTAAGTAAAGGAAAGATATTTTGTTTCACTTTTTAATATTTTCTTATATCTTTTTAAAATTTTCTTTTTTACTGTTTTAAAATTTTATGTCACAATATGTTTTCAAGACATCTTTCAAATTTTACTTTTACAATCTATAAAAATGATTATCGCTTATACAACTTAATTTTAATCTTTTATTACCATTTACGTTGATTTTAGTACAATAATTTTTATTTATTAAAATTGAGATTAAAATGAAGAATTTTTTTCCTTTGTATTTAGCATATAAAAATCAATATAATTTTCATTTCCTGTGTAGAACGATTAACATGATCTTGAAGCAATCTCGTTAAATGAACATGACACATGACATTAAATTGATTTTATTTTAACGTCACTGATTATAGGTAATAATGTTGAACGTCACTGATAGTAGGTAATAATTTTGAACGTTACTGATAATAGAGGATATCTCGTCACTGATAATAGATATCTCGTCACTGATAATAATAATAATAGGGTGAATGATACATGTTGTAGTAATAGAATGATAATGTTGAAGTTATTTACTAAATGAGATTTAATATAAATATATTAAAAATGATTTTCATTTATGCAACTTAATTTTACCCTTATATTAAAAATCATATAAATTTTAGAATTATAATTTTTATTTAATAAAGGTGACATTAAAATGAAGGATAATTGTATTTAGCATGTAAAATCAATTTACTTTTCATTTCCTGTTCAGAACGATTAATATGATCTCGTAGCAATCTTGTTTAAGGGCATTAAATTGATTTTAAATTAATTAGATCACGCAATGCAATTTGATTTTCAAAAACTTCATTAGTTACGCATTTAATACGCGGCACTCTCACTTATTCCCGAATAAATCTCAAAACAAAAGATAAAAAAAAATAATGAGAGTTCTTCAACAAATGAAAAGAAAATGTTTCTCATTTGATATCTTTTCCGCTACAAAGGTAGTAAATTAAAATTGTAACTTTTTCACAGTCAACAGCGGTAGTACCCTTGATTAAAAATTTTTTTGAGAGAAAAGAGAATATCGTTATATTTCTAAAAACTTTTATATTTTTCCCTCAAACTCCTTTTCACTTGTTATCTTACTTTAATGCTCTTAAACCATTTTCTTTTCTAATAAGAACGGAATTAAAAACCTTGTCACCCGTCATTCCTGATTGCATCTGACAGACACAGAGAAAAAAAGAAGAAAAAAATGAGTGAAGTAATGCAATTATCTTACGCAATTCAGAAAGAATCTTCTAAGTAAATTAAGAAAATTTTGGCAACCGACAATTTACATTTTTGTTTCAAAAAGTTTTAAGATTTGATACGTGAAGAATTGGTTTAAACTTCCTTTCATGAAATACTATACGTGTGCTGTCAGGAATAATTTTGTGATAGTCCCTTTTTTTTTTTTTTTAATAAATTCCATCCAAACGTTTGCATGCAACGCGTAAGATATTTTAAACTATAAATTAAAACACTTTTAGCTTGTATTTGAATTGAGATATTTCAGGATTTGGTCTTATAGCGTTTTATTTTGGTATGAAGGATAAAAAAACGCAACAGCGATATTTAAGTAAAGGAAAAATACATTTGTTTTGCTTTTTTAATAATTTATTACATTTTATAGTTAAGGAATTACTGTTTTAAAATTTTATGGCGCAATATGTTTTTAAAACATCTTTAAAATTTCACTTTTACAAATTTATCTAAATTTAATTTCCCTCGGTGAAGTTTAGATTGCTTTAAGACTACTTGTAATTAATTTAGCTTAAATTAAAAATTTAATATTTATTATTCATTATTCGGAAAGTTAGAAACATCACAGTTATTGTTATTATTGGAAAATTTACAGAAATGGAATATTTCTAAACATCTTCATTGTCGCAATAGTCCCATGGTGGGCCAAAACCATCTGCCTACTGGCATATATTTCTAAAACTAATGGATTGAAATATTAAAAGATAAATCTTAAATGATAATTAAAAATTATTTAAAGTTTTAAATTAATATAGGTCATTTGAGACCGCCATTGAAATCTACGTCATTTGAGACCGTCATTGTTGGAACGCGGAAATTAATCCAGGTCATTTAAATTAATCTATGTCATTCTAGTCAATATAAATTCTTCATTGCAATTATTTGCTTTTTCAAAATAAACATCATTAATATAAATTTATATACCGGTTATTTTGGTATAAGCTGGGAATTTTTAATACAGTCTTAAAACTAATTTAAGGGGGTCGGCTTATATACGGATCCGCTAATGTCGCAAAAACGTAGCTACTTTTCCGTTAACCGATCACAAGTAATAAATCCAATTATCACTAAATAGCACTTTTTAGTGATAATATTATTGAAAAATTTAGTGAAATGTTATTCGTTTTGTTAAAATTTTAAGATTCCGATTCTCACGGATTTTATTTTAGAAATAAAATCCATCAGAAAATCGATGATATACTTAATTTAATAGCAATGAATCAGAATCAGTATTTGCTGTTTTTCCTGTTATTAAATTAAGTATTACATCATGGATTTTCTGATGGATTTTATTTCTAAAATAAATTCGCATAAGACAACTTGTGTAACTGCAGAGAAATTTAGAACTCAGTTAAATTATTTACTTAACAAAATGATATAAAAAATGTATCAAAAAGTAAATACAAAATGTTTATTGTCTTTGAAATATAATTTTTTTGATCTGAAATATTTTATAATAGATGTATATAAATATATATTAAGTAATATTATGTTTTATTTTTAACAATATACTAACTGTAAAATTACTTTCCCCTGTCTGTTGGCATCTGCAAGTAAAACTAATTAACGGAATGAAACCAAAGTTCTCTAACACAATTTAGAAGGAAGGAGGAGTTAAATTAAAACAAAAAACAGCAACAACACCAAAAATAAGTGTTAGAAGAGATTTTGGCACTGTCGGAACCAAAAAACTGGGTCATTAATTACAATGCCCGCACGGAATATGGATTATGCAAATTTCATTAGTGTTTTGGAATAAAAAATGCATATACTTGGCATACAGTACCGTCATGGCATACAGCATGAACTTCAGAAAATAATCTTTTAATAATTAGCATTCGGACTCTTGGATTGCGTTCAACATTTTCGATGCTCTGACCCTCCCTTTGTATAAGATAAAGTATCTAGTGTACGATGATCGCTATAGGTTGTTGTTCTGTGCATGCAGCTGACAATGCAGAGACAGTTAATATTTATGCCATAAACAAGGGTTGCACCACTGTTACTCATTTAGAACTGCCCAGGGAGCACGTAGCTTGAAGATATGCTACAGACGCGAATAACACTACACCTACAACGCTCTACGAGAGTATCAGACCAGGACCTAAGGCTTAAAGTGGATTCCGAACCATTACAGCATCCATGGCACCACCGGGTTTTGAACCTGAACCCCGTGGTACCGAGTATTATAGTGAACCGAGTATTATAGTCGCTAGTGAAATACCGTAGGTATTCGACTCGGCCATCAGGCACCATGATCACTATATTGCTTTTCATATTTGTAACACCCCCACTTTTTCTCTTTCAAGGAGCACAGATTTTTAACGCCAACGGATAAGTACAAATACAGCTGGAATTATGATAAAAAGCAATGGATAAGTACAAAAACAACGGATTTAAGATACCCCACAAATAAAAGTCACATTAGGTATTGCTTGGGGAACGAGCGACATGAAATTTACTTAGACTGTGCAAAATTCCTAGTGTGTACGTGACAGCAGCATCAAACTCTGTCCTATTGACTTCCATTTCCACTTTTTTTTCCGGAATTCTTCTCATCCATTTCACATTTTAAATATGAAATATGATTTATACCCACTCATTATTTTAGCTGCAGATGTCTCTAAACAGGAAAAGTTATTTTATAGCAACCTCATATTTTGTGCATCGATGAATGTATTGTTTCAATAATGTATTTGACAAACACTCCACCGTCGTCAAAGCTGAAAGGACATTGCCTTCTGGGAAGGATTTTAGGGGATAAAAACACAGAATTTGTTTATTGTATGAGAAAAACTTGTAAAATCCTCAACATGCAGTCTGCGGGTTATCGGAGTGAAACAAGTGAAGAAGTGAAACAAAGAAGTTGTCACAGTTGAATATCCTCATTTCTGAAAATAGTGATTGCATTGAACACCATCAGTGGAATCAAATCCCAGCATTCCTCATCGCGTGTTGTGTTTATTTCTATTGTCCAATGAGTATTGTATTATTAATATTAAAAAAATTAATATTGGTAAATCTTATTTTTAAATTATAAATAATTTTGATAGTAATTTTGGTACAAATAATTATAACCTATTATTATAACAAATATTATTATATCGTAGAGCTCTAAATTTTTAAAAGCTTTGACTGCAACCTAGAAAATTATGAATTAACCCGAAAGGATAGACGCCTCCTTAGCGAACGTTACGATGCGCGGGCTTCATAAAATGACCTCAAAACTGAAATTCAACAATGGGTGTTAAAAACGTAATCATTTTTAGTTGGAAAATAACGCTTTTGACTTATAGACATTCAGAATACAGTGGTAAGCAAAATTCAAATCTTCTACAATGCTTTCTTTTTGTGCGATGAGATTTAAAATATGAAATGACCACAAAACGGTTACACACGAAATGTTTCGTGAAAAGTAAACGTATTCACCCAGTACATAAATGTTTCTGACAATTGATATAATTAACTGAAAAAAAGTCCTACAGAGGCAAATTTATCGAAAAACTATCGCTGTTTTCTGTCATTTACAATTGTTAAATCAGCGTAGAAAAACCAAAAAGGTTAATGAGGCACTGCGGTGAGGAAAATGCTGATTAAAGCTTCATCTGTCGCCCATAAATCTAGTATATTCAGTCGGAAAGATTTGTGTGGTGTAATATATATTATGCCCTAATAAAATACGGATTTCTAGAGGGAATATCTTTTTTGTGCTTCTCTTTCATATGAAAAGTTTGATGCTGACTTCTCAAGTATATTTGTGCACCTTTCAATTTACTGTATCATGCTATCGTCGATGAATAACTCTCAAGTCTTCACAAGGCTGTTACATTTTTTCACTGGTACCTTTGTTCTAGGTAAATGGGATATAATATTATGAAAAGGAGTTCTAACATCCTGCTTAAATTTTGTTTTCCACCAGAAGCGCAATCTTTTGATGAAAACATTTCGAATTATCCACTTTCATGATCTGAAAATTTCTCTTCGAAAACATCATCAAGTTCATTTCTTTAATTGTCAATGTCTGAATCTGTATCAATTTCAACTTCAGCTAGAAGTCAACGTAAATGGTCCATTTCTTTTCGGATGGAGTCGGCACTGTGAGCAATAGGCAAATCCAATACAAAGGAAAGCAACGAACTGATCATATTACCCACGCGAAATAACTAGTTTGTGGGTGACGCGTGGGGTCATTCTATAACCCCAGTAACTGACCAAACGTGTATTAGTCAACAAAAAATCCCGGAAATACTTTCTAAATATTCAGATAACTAAGTCATCTACCGATACGAAAGGAATGACAGGTGTCTCGATTCATAGGAATTGGTGCATTGGCTTGGGAACATAAAATAACATTCCGCGTCCTACCGGGTTAAAAGTATTTCATATATTTTAAAATTGCATGCCTAAGACAAATACTTAAATTCACAATATTGTTCAAAATAATATTGTTTTAGCTGTTTATCTTCTCATTTTCTTGCTAAACATCTAGCAAGACTTAGCTCTTTATTTAATTTTTTTTTTTTTTTATTTGTCGTGTTTATTAATCCTTAAACTACAAGAAAAAAAAATAAGTACTTCTTGACAAGTTTTTCATTTCAATTTTTTTTTTTTATGATTATTATTGGAGAATAAATTGCGTTTTTGGTTTTTACACTATGAAATGATGAGATCAGGATAAAAAATAAAAATAAACTTACATGAATATCAAGCATATGTTCACTAAAGTTTGGGCTGGAAAACGGCCTGATGGTTAGTTAGCTTGAAATATTTGAACTACGGTAACTTTGTTTGAAATCTATCAAACAAGTCATATATCTTCATATCTATACTAGAGAGGTACTAGATAAATACATAAATAAGTAATTTCTTTTTCCATTGGACTACAATAAGTAAGTAGGAAGCTCGAATTTCTCAGTGGTTTCTAAATTTGTAGGATAATGCCAAGCCTTCATGTACATTGTAATTTTTATTATCCTATATTTTGTGGTACATCGATGATCTTTGATGCTGTTTAGACCAAGAAATGCCACACCATTGGGGATGAAGGGGGGGGCATTTCTTTCTGGTAGGACTTATAGGGTAATTGCCCCGTATTAACGTATAGTATAAAAGAAATTGTAGAATCTTTTCGATTCTGAAGGCATAGCAGCAAAGGACGCCAAAAAAAGGAATTGAATCGGAGTCCTTCTGTATGCTAATTAATGAGCATTACCTGTAATCGACTACAATTTCAGCTGAACTGTAGTTAGAAAAACAACTTATATTTACCCAGAATCTGAGGAACCAATCGTTCATCAGCAGGATCACTAAATTGTTTGATTAGAAACCTGAAATCGGCATCCCGCTAAGAGATTTTCCTATGTCAATATCTCCGTAGATCGAGTTCCGTCGGGGATTGCACCTAATCAAATTTCTTGTGATACTCAGAACTTCTTGCAATCAGATTCTGAAAGTTTCAGGAGCTGCTTCTGGGGGATGTTTATTGGTTGATCTAATGAAATATTTTAACTCACTGAAGCAATATTACTCTTTTAATATGATATACATATTTAATTGTCCATAAGTTAAGCATACGTGGGTATTTACAAAAAAAGGTTTGCTGTTGTTATTAAGAAATATAATAATTTGATCACTAGGCTTATTTATTATTTATTTTTGGTAAAAAGCCTAAACGTTCAAAGTGAGTAGTATTATGCCCGACTTGTACCTTAGTGATAACGAGTACAGCTAAGAAGCAGATGAGATCCACCTTGATGACAATTGGTGATTGTGACAACACGTGTAAAGAATCGAGTGTCAGACTGATTGGTTTGGAGTTTCTAGGTTTAGTTCTATACGATATGGCCGGCAGTTACCCCTAAAAGCTCTCCTTTCTCTATCTGCTGGGGATTGTTAGGGGCAAACATAAGCAAACGCTAATCCCACCAGTGCACAACATAATAAATCATACATTTTTTTTTTTTAAATTTTTAATCAGAATTAATGTCAGATATTTTTAATTTGCATTATAAACCTTTAGATTATTTAATATCGTTGATACTAAATACTCATTGCTAACATTTTAAATCCTTTAATATTAAATAATTAGCATTTTTTTTATTTCACGAGGCATAGTGTTGTTCAGCCAAAATAAAAAAAAATAGATTTTTGAGTTTACATACATTTCTAAAGTAGAGACCTATTACATTACGCCCATACACATGTGTGGGTCTGAGTACACAGAATTCTGAAAACACAAAATAACTCATGTATATTCTGTGTACTCAGAATATACATATGTTATTTTAATGTACTACATTTTTACTAAAATATTTACTGATATATTCTCCTGTTTACTAAAACAAAAACATATATTTCGCTTTCATGAGTGTTAAACATTTTCTTTGTTGTTTGGCCTTTCGTTTCTTGGTTAAAATTTAAATAAAAAAATAAAAGAAAGCAATGAAGAAAATGGAACACACATTAAATCTCTATGCTATTACTAGCTTACTAACATGATATTACTAGTTTTCTGCTTTTTTTTAAATTATGTTTTAACCAAATAATATTTAAATAAAGAAAAAACAATACACGAAAATGTATTCATGTACATGGAAATATAAATATGTGGGGAGTTAGAACAGTCCCAGCAAATTAAATATGGCGACTTTCCGCACAAATGAAAATATTGCCATTGCTGCTTCAGGTCTTTGCAAATGTCAGACACATTAAGCATCCATTTTAATCAACACTTTAACTCTTGAGGAGTTCGCCATAATAAAACATCGCCATTTCCAGAAATGGGCTGCACTTAATAGCACAATAGGAATGAAGTGAAAGACTTCTTACTCTTTTCTTGATTAAAAAGTCTTTAGGACACCATTTTCACTTGTGATGTCCCTCCATTAAATCTGTTGAACCTTTCATTGTTGTTGCACCAGAGCGCCATTTTCTTTTTGGCATTAAGGTTTTAGACTTAAAAACTGTGTTTCTCGTCACATTTCATTAGTTTTGACAGTTTTTGCCTTAAAGTAAAAAGATAAACACCATCAGTTCTTATTATTTAGAAAGTAAACTCCAAGCATTTGCATAATTTCGTGCAAGGCTTTTTACATTCTTGGTATAATACTCAATTCAATCCTTATCTGCTTATTCTTAGAGTATTTTTTATTCCTGCTTAGATTGTACAGAAAATGGTAGTAATTCTTGAATTAATCATGGATAAAAATGGCCAGGAATTTATTAAATTTTATCTTATTACAGAATGCGATGTAATATCCAAATTATTCAATTTTTTTATTATTGCACTTATTAAGTTTTTGATAGAATTGTAATGTTAAATTATATGTAATTTTTTTATAAATATCATATAATAATTTAAGAAATAAAATGTAAGTTATTGTTTAAATTGCCCTAAAAATTAAATGCTATTCAGTGATGTTTTTTAAATTTGAGATTAGTTCATTTGAATAAATTATTCAACAAATTACTTTACGTACTTTTCATATGTAAAGTAGATATTTCATGACGCACATCAACATTTTCCATATAAAAAATAATGATTAATAATATTTGTTAAAATTCATATTTTTTATTTTCAATTGTTGCAATAACCAATAAAATCTTCTTTTCATTGATACAACACACAAAATAACATAAAAATGCATACAAAATCAAGAGTGGGGAAAAATGCCTCCAAAACACCTTTTAATGGAAAAAGAGAAGTTTGAACTCACTGATTTCGAATATTGGAATTTCACTGCAAGAATATAATAATATATAATGTTACATCGGAAAATAATATGAAAATTAGAGCAGCTGTTATCATATAACTTCTTTGATCACCTTCAAAAAATTGTCTTTAAACAAGTTTGCAGTTTCCTCAAGTAGATACAGCGTAGTAAAATTTCAAGATAGTCAGGTTTAACACATGAGTATTCAACACATCATTTATCTGTTGAATTAAAAATTTAAACACAAGGAAAAATTTAAAAGAGCTAGTATCAATCTTATATATTAAGATTGATTAATGTGAATCCCTTTCTAAGTTATAGACTGTGCAATACATTTCAAAAAGAGCAGATCGTCTTCTAAAAGGTACGGCAGAAGCTACAAAGTACTACAGATGATCGTTATTTGTAGCTGACTACAAAGAGGTGCAGAACTGCTACACTAACTCACCAGGTCTTGTAGAACTTATTAGAAGTTTTATGTATATATATATGGCCCCATATATATATAAAGTATGTTATTCATATGTACATATATATATATGTACATATGTATAATATACTTATATATATATATATATGTACATATGTATAATATACTTTATATATATGTATATATATATATATATATATAGAGAGAGAGAGAGAGAGAGAGAGAGATAGAGAGAAGAGATTTATAGATAGATAGATAGATTATTACAAAAAAAATTCCATTTTACAATGGAATTAAATAAATTGAATGCCAATGTTACTATATCGTATATTAAATTAAACTGTTTGGATCAACAACATTGGATTGAACTGCATATATTATGCTATCGTTTCAATAAATAAAGAATAAAAACGCTTGATTAATTCTATTTTGTAGATGTTGATTATAAAAATCGAAACAAATTTACTGAAATTAAATTAATGCAAGGTCTTCATTAAATTCTTTAACTACTTCTTTATTATATTTTATAGATTATTTATATTTACTTTATAAATTGAAAGGAAATTTGCCATTTGACAATTTTCCATGTTTTCACAAACCTAAATTCTAGGATTGAAGGCTATGAAATCCACCTTATTTCTTTTAAAATGCATAACACATTTATTGACGTATTCTGATAACACGAACGAACAACAAACCTCTGCTTGGAACTTACATTTATACTGATGCTTGGATAAAGACATAAAATGGAATATAAACATATATTGTAATGGAGCAATACATTCGTTTGTGGACTTGCAGGATGTGAGAGACTGGCAATGCAGAAAGTGCCAGTGAGGTAATTATGTGCAATGTGTAACAATCGAGATTGACAAACCAGTGCAAACTAGTATTAGAATGGTGTTGCCCCGGAATACCTACCACCCTTTGTCGCATATCGATTTCCCTTAAAATATTATATAAAAGGCTTTTTTTGAAGCTATCCAAGATTTCAATGAAGAATTAAAAATGAACTGGAAATAGTTTTATTAAAAGAAAGCATTTTAATATTCGAAAAAATATTTTTATCTGTAAGAGCTTTAACCAGTAACGAAAATAGTTTTGCCCCTATATTAATTTTTTTTTTCTGATAATAAATTCTGCAAACTGAAAAGTATAAATTGGCCAGAAGTCTTTAAAAACATTTTAATTATATTTAAAAATATTTATTTAAATTTTAATTCTACTTATACTTAAAAATTTTAATTTATACTTTTGGGACAGTCAAAAATATGTTCCGTTTGAAATCGCTTTGATCAGAAACTGCTGCTTTCATTTCACGAAAATGCATTAAGAATCTCAAGGATATTTGGATTATTATATATTTGTGAAAAAAAAAATTTCAGATATATATATTGAGAAGTCCAGAAATCAATACCGTTTAATCTACACTTTTAAGTCAGTGAATATACGTGCACTACAGTTTATACAGTGTATTAGTCAGTGCATTCTTGGTTAGAATCCGGCAGATTTCCTTCGTTTGAATGACTTATTGAATAAATAATAATTCTTAAAGTAATGTAATCAACATTTTTAAAATTTGTCAACTATAAAATGAGACCAACTATTATTAATAGCTTTGCTACTTCAATGTCATATGTATAATTTTTATTTACATTTAAAATTATTATACTTTTTTTTTTATTTTCAATACATTGTTGTGGCTAATCTCAGTGACTGGCAGCGTGAGAGAGAACACCCCATGAGGTAGTCAACTCATGGACGAAAGAGAAAAGAACAGTTTTGTTGTGATATAACACCCGTAGTTAGACGTCTGACTAGGATCCGAATCGCTGAAGAACAAGGGCAGTGTCTTTCGAGGTGGTACTTTGGGGGCCACTGCAAAATTTGCTTATCGGATGGGAGAAAAACCTGAAAATTTTCAAAGGTAGTCTAACTAACCGGGAAAGATGCTGAACGTCCCAAATGCCAGCGAATCTCCTCGATTTTGAAACGTCTACAACAATGCCGCCAGAGGTTGGAATCTCATGCCTAATAAACACCAGCGGCGTACGTTACAAGCTGACCATGAAGATGGACTCAATACATTTTATATACATATAATAGTATTATTTATACCTAACTTAGTAGTTTGGGTTTTTGAATACGATGTACTTCCCTCTTTGAAAACAATTTTATATAAATCCCCGCATATAAATTAATATTTATACACCAATACAGAAAATTATTTTCAGCTTGTAATAAACAAATGAAATACAATATAAAAACTCATATACATATTTTATTTTAAGTATCAGAAAATTTAATATCGGGTGTTTTTATTTTTACAAAGGAACGAATAATTTCATGGTATTAGTAGAAATTCTTTGATTTTTTGTCCACTAAAGATTGAACTTCAGTTAAAGGCATCGTGCAACGCAGCAATTTTATTTATTTATTCAGTTCAAATAAGATTGCTTTCTACATCAACTGCAGCTAAAAACAATATTTTAAAATGCTTAGAGCTTAAAAAATAAACAACATTGAAACAGTCCATTGAAAGACAAACATTTTTTTGGGCGGCTTAAGTTACTGTTCAACAAAACTATAAAATGTATTTCTCAATTCTTTCCACTTTTCCAACATATTTTGTTACATATTTGTTTACCAACTATTTTACACTACTGTCTTAAAGCAAAATCAAAATCAGTTATAAGTCTCAAAGCACGAGTAAAACAAATATCGGTGAGATCGTGTCCCCATCAGCCTCATTTTTATCGTGGTGAAATAGCAACCTCCCTTCCTTTTGAACCACTTTCCTAAGTCGAGCATGCCCACTGTTCCAAGTCGACGAAGCTCAACAACCGAGAACAAAAAGCAAAACCACCTGGAAATAAATATATATTTTCGCCAATGCTTGGACAACCAAATAAATAAGTGTTCTTGAAAGTAAAAATGTTTTTGTTCCCTGCAGACATTTAGTTCTTGTGATTTAGGTGAGGTGAAAGTACTGAAGTAATGGAACACACAGGTTTTTATAGTGAATAAAGATTGGTAAACGTAGTGTTTTATAAATATTAAAAATGCAAAGTACATAGTTTTTCAATAAAAATAATAGCTATGTGCATATAATAGCAATAAAATACAATACATACATACATATACATACAATAGCAATAAAAAATAATAATTCAACTTTAATAACTTCAACTTTCAACAACAAATTCAACTTTTCAACAACAAATTCAACTTCAACAACAAATTCAACTTTAATTCTAACATAGTTTAAAAAATAAATATTTACATAAATAAAAATTTATTAATAAACAAATATTTATGTAACTATATCAAGTATCAATATTTAACAACCAAATAATAAATTTGTTTATTTATAAATTATTAGATTGATAAATTTAAATTTTAATAATTTTATAAATATTACTTTTATTAATGGTGATTTATTTAATTAATAAATATAGTTTACAATATTATACATCAGATAATAATTCAAAATTACACAATTTTGAATATCATCTGATGCAGCTCGAATTCATAAAGTACGATATTAATCTACACTAAATAGGATATTAAAAAAAAAAATTAAATAAAAAAAAAGACATAAAATAAATAAATTCAAGAAACAAGGTAATAATTTCTATGAATAAAATCGTGGTATTAAAATAGAAATTCTTTTTGATTTTTGTCCACTAAAAATAAGCTGCAGTTAAAGGTATCGTGCAACAACAATTTATTTATTTATTCAGTTCAAATAAGGACTACTATCTATAGCAATTGCAGCTAAAAACAATATTTTAAAATGTTTAACAGCTTAAAAAAAAACAAACATTGAAACAACCCATTGAAATACAAACATTTTGGCTTTTGGGGCTTAAGTTACTATTCAACAAAACTATAAAATGTATTTCTCGAATTCTTTCAACTTTTCCAACATATTTTGTTACACGTTGTCTACCAACTATTTCACTACTGTCTTAAAGCAAAATCAAAATCCAGTTATAAGTCTAGCAGCACGAATAAAACAAATATCGGTGGAATCATGTCCCCTCTCTCATTTTTTATCGTGGTGAAATAGCAACCTCTCTTCACTTTTGAACCACTTTCCTAGTCGAGCATGCCCACTGTTCCAAGTCGATGAAGCTCAACAACCGAGAACAAAAGCAAAAACCACATGGAAATAAATATATATTTTCGCCAATGCTTGGACAACAAAATAAATAAATGCTCTTGAAAGTAAAAATGTTTTTCGTTCCCTGCAGACGTTTAGTTCTTGTGACTTAGGTGAGGTGAAAGTATTAAAGTAATGGAACACACAAGATTTTTATAGTGGATAAAGTATGGCAAATACAGTGTTTATAAATATTAAAATTCAAATTGTATAGTTTTTAAATAGAAACTATACAGTAGATTACATGTTTTATTATTCGCGATAAAAATTCAATTTTAGTATTAGTTTATCTAATATTCTAACACAGTTTAAAAACTAAATATTTTAATAAAAATATCATTTACCTATATCAAATATCAATATTTAGCCACAAATAATACCTTTGAATATATTTTAATAGATTTATAAATATTACTTTTATAAATGAATAATTATTTAATTAATTAATATAGTTTACAATATTGCAGAATTTTGAATTAATATTTGATGTAGCTCGATTTAATGAAATACGATATTATTTTAAATAGAAATTAATTAATTAATTAAAAATAAAATAAAAAAAAAAGAAACAAGATTAAAAACACGGCTTAAAAAGGCATTCATTTGAAATAGTAAGAATTAATTAGAAATAATGATAACTAATGTTTTATTTCTATAATAATAAATATAAATATAATATGCAATGTTATATACTATATGCCACAATGTATATGTACGTAGTATAATATAATACTTTGTATATACTATGCACATCATTGTTGTATACATACTATAATATAAATATACATTGTTGTAGAAATAAACATAACTAAAAGTAAAATAATATTATAATACCAGGTCAAATATGAATAAAGATGTTTACAAAAATTACAACAATGCAAATGTAAAAGTAGTTATTTATTTAATTTGTGGGAAATAGATTCTATACATTGTTGTATACTATGCACAAAAATGTATTTGTATGTACTATAATAACATATACTTTGCATATACTTTACACAACATTGTTGTATGCATATTCATGATATAAATATACATTGTTGTAGAAATACAAACAACTAAAAGTAAAATAATATTAATGCCAGATCAAATAAAAATAAAAACGCTTATAAAATCACAATAAAAATGCTAAATAAATAAGTGATTATTTATTTAATCTAGGAGAGATAAATTTGGGAATATTAACAGCGTCATAAAGACTCCTGAACAAGAAATATAAGTATCTCCAGAATATTAAATTTATTATCTCTTATACAGAAAACAATTCAATCATAAATATTTACATATAGCAATGATCATGTTTATTTTCATCGTTAACAGAGCTCAACAACTTCTAAATAAAACACATCTGCCAGCATATAAATATTATACATGTTTTGATGATAGTTGTATAAATATTGCACATTTTTTGATGATGTAATATAAAAATAATTCCCTTTGGCCGTGATTCTTTATATGCCACCAATTCTAAGTTCTTGGGGATGTTTAAGACTTGAAAAATTAACGATCGAACATTCTAAGAAGAAATTTTAGAGGAGAAAAAAAAATAGTAGGTCTACTTAAAGAAATATACACAAAAGTAAAATAATATTACAATACTAGAGCAAATAAAATAAAAAAGGCTTATAAAATCCCAATAAAAATGCAAATATAAATAAGTAATTATTTATTTAATCTAGGGAAAATAAATTTGAGAATAATAACAGCGTCATAAAGACTCTCTAAACAATAGATATAAATATCAGGCAAAGAAAGAGACAGCAGCAAACAAATTTGACTTATTTGTAAAGTTATTTATTAAACTGCTTATACAGAAAACTAGTCAATCATAAATATTTACATATAACAATGGTTATGTATATTTTTCATTGTTGACAAATCTTGGGGAATATTACTCAACAAAACCTGCCAACAAATAAATACTACACATTTTTTTAATGCTCCATGAAATGATAAGATAAAAATAATTCCAGTGGTCGAACATGATTTTTTTTATGCCTCAAGTTTTAGTTCGGGATGTGTAAAGCTTGAAAAATCGACGATCGAACATACTAAGAAGGAATTTAAGGGGTAGAAAAGAAAAGTAGGCCTACGTAAAGAAATATACACTGGGTACAATCGTTGCCACTAAAAGTAAAATAATATTGCAATAACCAGATCAAATGAATTAAAATGGCTTATAAAATCCCAATAAAAATGCTAATATAAATAAGTAATTATTTATTTAATCTGGGAAATGCATTCAAGAAATTAATAACAACACCATAAAGACTCTCTAATCAAATATATATCTCCAAAATATTAAATTTATTATCTCTTATATAGTAAACTAGTCAATCATAAATATTTACGTATTTAACAATAGCCGTATTTATTTTTTATAGTAAACAGAGTTCATCACTCATCAACTTCCAAATAAAACACACCTGTTAGCAAATAAATATTATACATTTGCTAGAAATGATAATATAAAAATAATTTTCAGTGGTCTGGATTTTTTTATGATACAAATTCTTAGTTCTTGGGAATGTTTAAGAATTATTTATTTTCATTGTTAACAAAGCTCAACAACTTCTAATTAAAAACACATCTCAGCAAATGTTTGATATTTTTTAAGCTAGAACTGATAAAAGAAAAATAATTTCCAGTGGTCGTGATTTTTTTTATACCACAAATTCTTAGTTCTTAGGGATGTGTAAGGATTGAAAAATGGGCGATGGAACATACTAAGTAGGAATTTAAGCAGAAAAAAAAAAATAGTAAGCCTACGGAAAGAAATATACACAACTAAAAGTAAAAAATAATAATACCAGATTAAATAAGATAAAAATGCTTATAAAATAAATAAAAATGCAAATATAAATAAGTAATTATTTATTTAACTTAGTGGAAATGCATTTAAGAAATTAATAACAGCAAGTAAACTAGTCAATCATAAATATTTACATATAACAATGGTGATGTTTATTTTTCATTGTTAACAGAGCTCAACAACACCTGCCAACAAATAAATATTATTACACATTTTTTTTAATGCTAGAAATGATAAGATAAAAATAATTTTCAGTGGTCGTGATTTTTTTTATGCCACAAGTTCTTAGTTGGGGATGTGTAAAGACTTGAAAAATGGACTGATTGAACATACTAAGAAGGAATTTAAGGGGAAAAAAAATAGTAGTCCTACGTAAATAAAGCAGTTTTAAGGATAGAAATCGAACTCCAATAGAATCGTCTACTACCCATTGTTGAGCCGATCACCGCTTCCTGTCCAGGCTTGACCAATCATTTTAAAAATGAAGGGTGCTGATGGTAGAAGCTCCACCTACTTCAGACGACAAAAGCAAATGGAGGGTGGAGGGGGATGGAGGGAATGGCAGGAAAAGAATAAAAAAGGCGGGAAGAACTTCTAACGTAAAGTAGGAAGTTAAGCCGAGGGTGAAAACGACACGAGGGCACTTTTCCAAATTTCTTTACTTTATTTATAAGACGAAAAAGAGAGCTTTCACAGAGTTTGTAATAGGATAAGTTAATTTAAAACCCATAAAAGAACGTTAAAGAACGGCCAGAAAGAAAGAACACTATTATTTTTTTTTTTTTACCCTTGACTGGTAGGAAAACGAACTGGCTAAGTTGGTGGAAAAGGAAATTTTAGTAGACGGCAAATTAGATTGCAAATATCCCGTCAACATAAAAATGCTTTCTCGGGTTTCGTGAAATAAAATCCATTTGGACACTGACAGTTGCCATTTTTACGTATTATTAGGCTGCGTTTTTGTCACGTTGTGTTTGATGTCTAAATTGCTATTGTTAACTTTTTTAATATCAAAAATGTGTTTCTTTTGCAGGTACAGTTTGAATAACAATCATTCTTTTGAATTTCTCAATTCATTTTTTTAATAAAAATGAATTAAATATAAATAGTTTAAGCAAATTTAGTCGATAGTTTCTATCATAAAGTTATTAATATTTAATACTTAAATTAAATTTCCTAATTGTATACATACGTATTTCTACTAATTATTAATAACTAAATATTAATTTATTAACTAACAATTAATTATAACTAGTTATAGTTAACTATTTAAAAGTAAATAATTACTCATTGTATAACTAGTTATCCTATGCTTAACAAGTTGGATAAATTAGTCATACTACTTGGATAACTAGTTATCCTATAATGCTCATATGCTAAGGTGAGATAAGTGGCTAATTTAAGAATGATACATATAAAAACAAGTAATACAATAAAAAAAAAAAAAAAAAAATTAAAGTCAATTCCTACTTTTTTCCACTATAATGTAGAAAGTCCTTTACAAATAATTTTCATTAATTTTTTTTAAGTTTATCTGGCGCCATCTATTGGTAGATATAAACAATTTAAATCTAAAAAAAAAAAAAGGAATTAATTAAATTTAATTAATGAATGAATATTTGAAAAACTGTATTAACATCCAGTGTCATCCACTACATGTTAAAAAAAATTTATTTGAACTTGAGTGGATTAATAAAAAGTATTTTATTAACGATTGAAAATTTCAACAAGATATATATAGGGAGAGTGTGAGCTAATAGAAGGAATTGAATAAAACATAAAAGTCATTAAAATAATATTTTAAACAATATTTTTATCCATTTTGGAACCTCTATTTTCTTAGAATGATATCTCGATAATATTATATACCATAGCATCTATGAAAATTCTTTCAAGACAACATATTTCGAAATAAACTTGAGATTTATTAAAAATTATGTATATTTTATTAACGTTTAAACTATAAGAAGATATTGTCGTCTGAGGCAATATGCATGGTTTACACTTGCATTTGTTATGCATATTTAAAATTAAATATGCATAATGAATATGATTTCTTCATCAGCATGATAAAATTTTACAATGTTATTGGTTTACACTTATTATTCAATTCCTTCTATTAGCTCACACTGATCCCTATATATCTTGTTCAAATTTTCAATCGTCAATAAAATACTTTTATTCATCCGCTCAAGATCAAATACATTTTTTGAACTTGCAGTGAATGACACTTGATGTTAATACAGTTTTTCAAATATTAATTCATTAATTAAATTTAATCAATTAATTTTAGTTTTTAGATTTAAGTTGCATAGATCTACCAATAGATGGTGCCAAGAAAACTTAAAAAAGGGATGAAAATTATTTATAAAGGACTTTCTGCAATATAGTAGAAAAAAAAAGTATTAATTGACTATTTATATTTATTGTACTTGTTTTAAATATATATATATATATATATACATATTATAAAATAAATCTATTCCAGAAAATTTATAATTTTTGTATTATTTATAAAACATTCAATAAATTTTAATTTCTTCTTCATTGGTACAACAGCCCCATGGTGAGCCAAGGCCGTCTGCTTACTGGCAGATTTCGAGACAGATGTTTTATTTTTACTGGGTAGGGTTGTTAGCCCTACACTCAACAGTCATATTAGACCGGGACCTATGGTTTAAAGTGGATTCAGAACCACTACAAACATCTAGAGCGCTAGTCACTCGATCATCCAACTCAACTAACTTTTTGGAAAAACTATAATTTTTATTGATAACATGCCACTGTGTTGGACAGAATAGAAAAATATCGTTCTTGGTAAGTATATGGCGATATTGGCGATAAATATGACGAAAATATTGACAATGAAGCAGTTAAATTTGGCGAAAAATTTAGAATGCATTATCTTTAAACATAACATATATTTCAGATCGAAATCATCTAGCCCTTTTACACGTGGTGTAAATAATCAGGGATCTGAATATGTATATTTTTTATTACAAAAAGTTTCAAATTCAATCTTATAGTTCATCCGATAATCATATAAAATTTTTGAAAAACTTTACTTTAATATGGCTTCAATCGAGACATTCTAGCCATACATGGATAATATATGGCTAGAATGTCTCGATTCCCAGATCTCCTGGCCTAAGAAGAATAAAAAAGAAGTTCTTTCTCTAATGGAATTTCTCTGGTGCGGAATGGTGAACACAGGCTGGTACTACCTGTTACCAGAATCTAATGAATGATCCTTATCTCTTACCACTCACATAAGCATAGCGATTCTCTTCAATGCATCCCATCAATCCAGTAGAACTTCCTTCATTTAGAAGAAGGCAATATTTTTATACGTCATGCTAAAATAGAAGAAACATTTATTATGGCTTCGAGTTCCTGGAATACTATTTCAGGGTTTCCGTTAAGTAGCTAACGTATTCTTCATGGTTTTCAGATTGCCAAGATAATGTAGGTCAAGATTTCCGAAGATAAACATAATAAAAACAATTGGAAATATTTTGTATTTAATAAAAGTAATAAATAATTTGTAAAAAAATATCTTGCCTAATTTTTAAAAATTTAAATTCCGGTATTAAACAGTGTTAAAACGTCCTTATTGATACAAATTCACATTTCATTACTCTTGAAGTAAAGCTATTTACTTCAAAAATAATACATGTGTCTAATCCTATTTTAATAATGTAGGTCATGGAATTATAAAATATATGTTTTGTAATAAGTGCATTGCATAGTATTTTGTAGTCGCATAATATTATTGCATAGTATTTTGTTTTTGTCGCATAATATTGTTGCATAGTATTTTGTAGTCGCATAATATTATTATTGCATAGTATTTTGTAGTCGCAAAATTGTTGCATAGTATTTTGTAGTAGCTTGAAAATTTTTCTAAAAAATTAGGAAAGGAAAAAAAAAATTGCCTAGTCGATTTGTTGTAAATCTTCTGATTTTTAAAATAATCTAAAGTTAAATAATCTAATAACGTTTTGTTACAGAAGATGTATGTGTTCTTAATTGATGTACATGCCATTGATAAAAATGAGAAATAACGTAAACTGCCGATTAACTAAACTAGATGTACTAAGTTAATCTGTTAAATTAGTAGATATGTTTGCACAAAATCTTAGGTTTTTTGTTTGCACAAAAATTACTAGGTTTTTACTAGATTTACTGCGTAGATGTGTTTGCACAAAACCTACTACGTTTTACTAAGTTTACTGCGTTGATTTATTTGCTTATAATCTACTAAGCACTCTTTAAAATATTCAAAAAAGAATTACTCTTGATGTGAAACGCGCATGAACTGCAGTGATAAATATATTTCATATATACCTATACTCATAGATAAAGGACAACCCCCACAAGCAGATTCAAAAAGATTACATGTTACTTATATTGTTTTTTACAAAATGATAACTAACATTTTCAAAAAAATCTTCTACGATTCTAATTTTTTAATGTAAACAAGACTTATTTTGTTAACAATTCTGAGTTTTCACATAAATCATAAAAGCCCACATACAGCATAAAAGTTATATCCGATATAAGATTTTATAAGAAATTTTCTCCAACTTAAAATTCGATTGTTAAAACATCACTCTCCTTCCCACCCTAATGTTCTTAGTTTAAACTTGAGGTTCATTCACTTCTCGTATATGAACCGTCTTCCTCTAATGAGAAGTCACTTCTCCGAAGAGTTGACTGTCCAGATGAAACTATAAAACAGGATGCAACCCGACCTCATTTTTGACCCCTCCAGAAAACACCCCAATTAATCTGGGTCCGTGCTCTAATGAGGCAAGGTTTTAAAACATCGCACTTATGACAACAGGAAGTTCATTTTTTGTCGCACAGGAAGCTTCTTCCTTGGGGAAATTAATAGCACATCTTATCAGAAATAATTTTTAAAATCAGCAAGCATAAAAGTAGGAAGGGCTTTTCTGCCGCAATCGAATTGTTAAATTTAATTTCTGCGTGCAATAGCTGGTATCTGTAATAATTTGCTTCTTTTGTATTGCTGCTGTTTTCATATGGTTAGCACTTTTAACTGCGGTCATTCACCTTACTATAGGTAGAAAATGACATATATGTAGAAGATTAAGCTTTCCCGGATTGTTCCATGGATTGACTTCCAATTGTGTCACTATAATTTGGAATGCATTTTTTGGATAGATGGCATGTTTAGATCCTGTATTTGCGAGTCCAAAGGAAATATTTCCTATTTCACAGAATAATATTCCTTCTTATCATAGATAGTTTAACTGTCATTTCCTCTTTGCTTTTTGGATTTTGAATCTTTACTATTTTCGATATGACCCAAAATAAATTATTTTAAGTCACAAAACTCAGGCTGTAATTTGTAATTGTTATTATGCTATGCCACGAATAATGTAATGTTTTCTGGCTATATTGGATTTACTCCATGACAAGTACAAGAACTAAAGGAAAGAAAGATGACTTGGAAGTCTTTCTATATGTAACTGGATTACTTTTGATTTATTCAAGTGGGGGAACCAGAAAAAAAAAAAGCATACAATAATTTCTGCAACGACGAACCCTTTATCAAAGATATCAGTTGGATTGTTAATGGTTAAGAAGGATCTAAAGCATTATACGAAGCAGCCACACAATGGATTCTTTAAATAAACTCGTCATCAAGTTGTAATATGTGCAACTAGTATGTAGGAAGACATATTTTCAAATCCATAGACGGCGTCAGTTTCATTCACTGCTTTCAGAAACGAAGAGACCCGATATCAATTATGATAACGTGTATAAGCGTCTCGAATCGTCATTCATGTGGCTTGATAGCAGTTTTACGGGTAGGTTTCAGCATGCGGCAAGAAAATGCCATAAAATCCCTTCTATAAATAATGCATTCTTTCTTCGGAAGACTGTTCATATACATAGTACGAGATCCCCCACACCCAATACACAAAAGTATTCTCATAGCTCTAGTGAAGGCATGGAAGGGAGAATTTTTTAATTGACAATTATGCTTCTTTTCATGAAATTATTTATATTTAATAAGTTTTATGTTAGACATAAATGACATTGGCCACTGGGCCAAAATATATATTTTTAATTACGTCGAGGACTGGGTCGTATTGACCATTTCCCCTGTGAGCAGCACAATACAAACTAGCCTTGAAGAAGACATGTTGTGGGGTCTGCATTGACGAACGCTGTTACTCATTTAGCACTACACAGGGGCACGTGCATCTTGAAGATATGGTACGGACGCAAGTAACACTACCCCACAGACGCTCTACAATTAGATTAGACAGGGATCTAGGTTTAAAGTGAATTCGAACGACTACAAACATCCATGGCACCCGCAGTGACTAGAACCCGAAACCTATGGTACCGAGCACCGAAGCGCTAGCCAACTTAGCCATCAGGCCCCTATTGGACAAAATATATCAGAGATCTCAATATGTGGGATTAGCGCCCCACTAATGTATACCATGGGCTGCCCATCGATGGGTGATAAAGGAAGAACATTACCAAATGAAGACCTTTAGGAACTGCCACATATTTGCGTGGAGAATGGGGAAAAAAAAACCCCATCAAGAATTCTGATTGCCGAAAACTTTTATGAATACTGTCTTAATTGCCATGGTGTTTACTAAAGATCTGAAACAATTATTGCAATGTATACCGCAAGCGAAATTGAATCGGAGAACTCCAGCATTAAAAACTCTTGTTAACATTTGATCACGAATTGGGTACAATACTCCTCGCTTTCTGACTGTCTAATACTATTATTAAATATAAATAATTTCATGAAAAACATATAGTTTTATTTTAGATATTCACGATATTGATCAGAAATCTCAATCTGCGGACCTAGTTCCCAATAATATATATCAAGGGTAGTCCATCGATGGGTGATAAAGTGAGAATATTACCTCCATGAGGAACTTTAGGTAAACTGCCTCACATTTGCTTGGCAAATGAAGATAAAACCCACCAAGCATCCTGATTACTTTCATGAATACTTCTTAATTACCATGGTGTGTACTAAGATCTGGAAACAATTATTGCAAGCGAAATTGAATCAGAGACCTCTGGATCATTAGTTGCTCTTGCTAACAATTAACCACGAATTGGGCACAATACTGATTGTCTAATATTTATTTTGACCTCAAAAAAAAAAAAAAAAAAAAAAAAAAAAAATGAAAGGAAAAAGAAAAAAAAAAACTACGTCTAATAAATTTATCTTTACCAAAAATAAATAAAAAAATATGCTTAGTTGTCCCAGGCCTATTTTTCTACGATTTTTTTTTTTTCTAGGCTTATTTCTTTACAAGAATTATCTAGGAATTGTATAGGCCATTGGGAGGCTATTTTTTTGGTGGAATTTCTATTTACACACCCATAAAAGCTTTGCCTTTTTTACTTCTTTAACTTTTCAGATTGACCTCGAGGGGATTTTTGTTGCTTCACAGAAAAAAATTATAATTTTCTATTATCTTATTAGAATCATTAGTATTCGAAGCATAATAAATAATGACAATAATAGGATATAATAAGCATGTCTCGAAAGCCAATTCTGAATATTATTCCCAAAAACAAAGATGCGCTATTGACATCCACATAGGCAGTTCAAAGTCAAAAGCACTTACTCAGATTGCCTTGCTGTAGGCTAGAATGAGCTTTTAAGTTGGCATGGAATCAAAGTTCTTCCATGGTGTTGGATTTTTTTTCTTTCTTTTTTAAACTCTACACTTTTATGAGTTTTACTGACTGATGCTTCTTCACTGTTCGTGAGAACTTAAGCTTTTTTTGTCCTTTTCTTGGCTGAACTGTTCTTTTTTTTTTCTTTTGGAACATTTCTTTAAAAAAATTCAGGGAATTTTAACTGAGTGCTGAAACGTGATGACGTAAAGAAGAATAGTTGCGTAAAATGGGTGGACGTGTGGTACTCGAATTTTGTAGAAGCTTGAGCGAGTATTTTTGTTAAACAAAAATCAGGAAGAAGTTTGCAGCTGAATGAAGATTCAGTGCGAAGAAATTGGTCTCATTATATAGGAAATTAATGTTAAAAATATTGTTATTATTGCAGAGTACAATCCTGCTATTGTTGAAGTTTGGTTTTTCAAAAGAAGAATTTGGCCTTATTATATATGCAGGATATTAATGTTAAAATATTATTATTATTGCAGAATATAATCATGTTATTGCTGAAATTTCGTTTGTCAAAAGTAGAAATTGGCATCATTATATATATATATAGGAAATTAATTTTAAAATATTGTTATTATTGCAGAGTATAATCATGCTAGTGTTGAAGTTCGGTTTTTTAAAAGAAGAAATTGGCCCCATTATACACACATACACACATATATATATCTATATATTGATGTTAAAATGTTATTATTGCACAATATAAGACTGCTATTGTTGAAAATTGGTTTTTCAAAAGAAGAAATTGGCCTTATTATATATATAGGAAATTAATGTTAAAATATTGATACAATTACAGGGTATAATCATGCTATTTTTGAAGTTTGGTCTTTCAAAAGAAGAAATTGGGCTCATTATATATATAGGAAATTAATTTTAAAATATTGTTATTATTGCAGAGTATAATTCATGTGATTGTTGAAGCTTGTTTTGGAAAAAAGATATTGACTATTAAATTAGACATAAAATAAATTAATTTTATGTAATTCATTGCTTCAGTGCAAAAATTCTGAAAGGAAAAACGCCCCAAAAATAAATTTTTAAACGTATTTTTATTTTCAAAATATTAAAAAAAATTATAGATAGATTATTAATTATAGAAATAATTTTATTATATTCATTAATATGAATTTATAAATAAATATCTGCTAAAAACTAATGGTTGCCATATCTTATAAACTAACATAAATAAATATAAACCCTAAAAACATTATATCCTCTATAAATGGCCAAATTATCATCGTCAGTGGCGCAACAACCTCATGGTGGGCTGAGGCCGTCTGCGTACTAGCAGATTTCAATACAGAAGACATTACTTTTGCAATGCACAGAAAAAGAATTGTTTCACATCTATAAACAAAGGTTCAAATTAACCTGTTGCAAAACATGTTTATTTTGCACGTAGAAGAAATTTGATACAAAACTTTAAAAAAACCAGATGATCCGAAAGTTTCAATGACTATTTCAGGTATGGGAATGTTAAATTTGTAAGTCAGAACGTACTTTTTTAAGTATGAATGAAGGAGGGTGAGTATATCCCAGATTCTCCCATTGGGTAGTTCGTTCCAACACAAATAGGGTTCAATTCAGCAAGTCCCCTCCTAGTACACGCATCCTGAATAAAGATGATGACAGTAACGTTGTTGTTGCAAAGAATATCTGCCTTTATTTTGGCCTTAAATCAAAGCAGATCATATTTCGGAACAAAATAAGAGAATAAAGAATTTCTATGTAATTAGTGAGTGATAATAGAAATAATTTCCTTCCTTCCAAAGAGATTTCCAGGGTAGTTTAGAAGCACAACGATTCTATATAAAGTGCCATTTGAGTATTATTAACAAAGAAATAAATATAGTTAGAGAACAAGTGCTAAGTCAGAATCGCTTTAGTTTGGCTCTGTTATAAGGAAGACGAGACTGCTAATCTTTTTGTTCTTCGTCGTCTCAAAGGAAAAATTTGATCCCTAATCCTTTTTCCCCATGTAGACTTTCGTCAATTAAAACCTTTATTTCTGTAAACTTGATAAAATAAGGATGTTAAGATTTTATGATAAAACAAACTTTTTATTGAAAAGTACGAAATTTAGTAAATTTTATTCAATATGAATATCTATGTAATAAAAATATGTATGATTGTTATTAAATTTTTATTATTGTTTGATAAAGAGTGACTTGAATATAATGCGGTTTAAATATAAATACATAAACACTGATAAAGATTATGATCAATGATATTTGTAGGTTTTTTTTTGTTTTTTTTTAAGAGGTAGTGTGGTTTCATGCATTTTCGTTAATAAACCTTAAACATGTTGTTGACTTGAAGATGGGATAAATTGATGTTGTGTTAATGTTTTCCTTTTCCTATCTCAATTTAGAATGAAACACACAAATGACGTTAAAGTGAGGAAAATGAGGAAACCACATAAATGTAAATTGATTTCAAAATACACATAAATAAGGCATTTGTGTGCATTTTGAAATCCTCTTGATGAAACGACTTATCGGTCTTTGATTATTCCCCCACTTTCTTTATCCTATTGTCAAAACTTGAATATTTATAATTGCAATAATTATAATTGCCAACTGGTGAGTAGTACAACACAATCACACGTTTTTGTTGAGAAACGTTTAGTTTACAATCTCTCAACCAGAGAGGAATACATTTAATGCATCCTTATATTAGTTGGCCTACAGACTGTCACCCAGAGAGGAAGTATATTTCTGCATCCTGCGCATAATTGAGCATCGAGTTTTCTGCTTAGAAGTGGAATTCCTTCAGAAATCTATATTTATATGCCTATTATGTGTTTATTAATTATTACGTGTTAAATATTGTATTATATAAACTTTGTGTGTTAAATACTGTATGTCTCTTATTGTGTGTATGTAAATAAAGCTGTGAATTATCCAACCTCCAGACTAAAAAGTCGCAACCCAACAACACTCAGTTACAATTTTAGTTACCCAACCTGCACACTACAATATTAAAGATAAATAAATGAAGATAAAAGATTGCTCATCAAATCAAAAGTGATTAAAAAAAATTAAAATAGTAGCAATACAGATGTTTCAGATTTATTTTATATAATTTATTATTTTAGTAGAATAAAAATTTAAAATTTTCTTTCTTTATTTAATTTTACAGACTATATACGAATGACAAAATAAATATACCATTTTTTTTTTTTTTTTTTCAAAATAATAAGAGGGAAACTTAAAATCAAGTCCTTTCCATTACGTTGAACTTTTTAAATAATCCTGATTATAATTTAAGTTCGATTCTACTTAGAATTTTTTTTTCATCATTTTTATTTCGAAGGAAGAAATGTTTGTTCTTTCATTCTTTCTTTCTTGACTTAAATACTTTTTAACGAAAACAGTTCTCTATTTTTTAAAGCTTTTAACGTATCATATTTCTATTTTTATCATTTTCCACAGTTGTTGATAATCAATAATCAGCAAAAGTATGTCTTTTTTTTTTTTTTTTTTTTTACTTTTAAGAATTTTATAAGAACTTCAATTTTCCCTACATAATTATATCTTTGTTCTTTCCTTCAAACCTTCTTTTGGAAGTAGTTTTTTTTTCTTCTTTTATTTTTTTAAATTTAGATATGAAAGATATATTTTGTCTGTTTTTATAAACGTAAATGACAAAGAATTGAATTCTCAGTACACGATACTCTTTTCAATACTATTTTAAAACATTTTATATAGTCAGCAGTATCCAAATTAAAAACATACATTTACTTATTTATTGTGTATTTCTTTTCCTTCCATTTTAAATAATTTTTTGACATTTGACCTTTTTTGTTTTTCATCTTTCTATTAATTGACTTTATTTTTACTTCGTCAGAATATTTTAAATTTTATATTACTATTATTTTGGGGCCTGAATGGCCGAGTGGCTAGCGCTCTGGCGCTCGGTACCGTAGGTTTCGGTTAAGTCCCGGCGGTGCCATGGATGTTTGTAGTGGTTCGAATCCACTTTTAAACCGTAGGTCCCGGTTCTAATAGGATCGTAGAGCGTTGCGGGGCATTGTTACTCCGCGTCCCCTGGCTTATCTTCAAGTTACAAGAGCCCCCTGGGTAATGCGAAGTGAGTAACGTCTGTGCAGCGCTTGCCTTAAGGCATGCAAGACCAAGCTGTCTAAGTATTTGCCAGCTGCATTAGAACAAAAAAAAAAATTATTATTATTTTGAAAATTCAGCAGACGTTTATTCAGCTGAAATTGATTTACATATGAATGCGTGATTTAGTATCACTTCTTATTAGACCAAGGAAAATATGCAAATATAATTAAAATTATATATGCATTAGTTAATACATTTAAATGATTTAGTTATTTTCAATTTTAAAAACAATTTCAGTATTGCATTTATTAAATCAGAACAGCACATTTTTTTCTTCAAAATGCAACTTTTATTTAAACACTAATTTAATAAAATTGTTACTTTTCTTTTTTGTTGTTGTTTCTTATCCCACTTGACTGGCCAAGCCGACGAGCCCATACGTACTCATAATTGAAGGGGAAGGAAGCAGCTTCTGTTGTGATGGAGCACCCGTAGGTAGAAGTCTGACTTTGGTTCCGTGACGCTCTTACAGTCATAGGAGACCGGAACCTACTGCTTAAAGTGGATTCCGAACCACTACAAACATCCATGGCACCGCCGGGATTCGAACCCGAAACCTGTGGCACCGAGCACCAGAGCGCTAGACACACTCGGCCATTCAGGTCCCAAAATTTGTGAATGCCAACGACACGCGGTGTTCCCAGGTGGTCACCCACCCAAGTGCTGACCGCGCCCAATGATGCTTGACTTCGGTGATCTAACGAGAACCGGTATATTCAGCATGGTATGGCCGTTCATTTTTAAAATCATTAATGACATTTATCCCATTTAATATACTCTATATATTCGAACAAATATCTATTTTCCATCTATCACATTTTATCAAGGTTTTTAACCACGCAATAATTGTATTATTGATATCTATTTTTACGTTAAAATAATTAAATATACATAATCATATTCATGCATATTCAGTTTATTGTTTTTTATAATTCAAGACGATTTATATTTGAGGATGCCAGTCTCTTGGCTCAGTGGCAACATGCATGAGCATTAGGGCAGAGGTTCACTCCACTAGCAGCATTGTTGTAGACATTGTTTCAAAAACCCAAGTAGTCTTGATGCTATTTGTGATGTACAGTATCTTGCCTCGTGAATCGGACTACCTAATGGGAGTTTTCCGGGTTATCTCCCATACGATACGTAAATGCGGGGTAGTTCCCTCTAAATTTTCTCCCAGAAGGCACTGTCCGTCTTCAGCGTCACGGAGCTAAGTCAGATTTGCATCTACGGATGCTCTATCACAATAGAAGCTGCTTCCATAAGTACACGGATTCATAGATTCGGTTTAGATGGTGATGTCTACGAAGTGGGCTAAGAGGAACAAAACAATTGAAAATAAACACCATTGCTTCTTATATGATTTTTAGCCATTTTGCTTTGTTAAATCTTATTATTTAATATGTATTGTTTCAAAACATGAGCTTAATATCGAGTTCCCTAATTTTATCGTAAAATTTCTTAATAACAAAAATATAACAATTAATTACAATAATGTTGTAGAAAATAATTAAAAAGTAAATATTTACTAAGGAAAAGTAAATAACAACAAAAAGTATCAATATTTAAAAAAAAATATAATGAAAATTATTATAATATCCTACAAATCATATAGGAGTTTTTTATTTTAAAAAGCATTAAAAAGCAGATGATATACATAAGTAAAATTGTAAGCTTTTGAGTGAGTATAAAAATATAACTGCTTGAGAATTATAAAAAATTATATGCAGAAATAATTTCTGCCAATATAATAAAAAAATTATTTTTTTAAACTTTTCATAAATGAATGAATAAATTATATGATTCTAAATTAATATGACTATTAAAACCAGTGAAATAAATATAATTGTAAGTATTCTGAGTGAGCCTAAAAATATAAATGCATAGGAAATATAAAAATTCTATGTAAAAATATTTAAAAAATAATTTGTGTAAATGCAATTAAAAAAATTTTTTTTTAAACTTATTCACAAATAAATGTGAATTTACATACGAAATATGAATACAAATAAATGTGACCTACATTTATGAATGCAGAAATCAGAATTTACGGAATAGTTTTGAACAAAAACGCATGCATTGACACAATTGTATAAATATTTACTGCGAATCAATAATGTTATATCACCGTAAATATTTGCATTGCACAATAGACAGATATAGAAAAACCATTGAATTGGCAGATAATATAAAATTTGGAAATTATGCAACTCTATATAAGAATATGCCGATTTTTATTTTTATAATTATGTATACATTTAGGAGGAAATAAGGAAAGCTTTTATAAATAAAAAAAAATGAAATTAGTCTGAGTTATGCACAAGAAAACCTTGTAAAATAATTCCGAAACACAATCTCTTAGAGAAAAAATTCATAATATTAAGAAAAAGATAATGCATATGTATAAGTATTAAATTAATTGAAGTTACGGTGTTTAGCAAAACAAAAGTAAACAAATTACAAAGGAGAAAATAATGAAAATTCATTATAATAAGCAAATGAAATTAATCTGAGTTATTCACAGCAAAAATATTGTAAAATAATTCCTGTAACACAATCACTTAGTGAAAGAAATTCCTAAGATTAAGGAAAAGATAATGCATAATTTTCTGGGGAATTCTTTGAAGAACTTTACAAGAAAAAAAAAAAAAGGGGAGGGGGAGTGGAAGATATCCAAAATAATAATGTTTACCGGTATTTAGCACAGCAAAAGTTAACAAATTACAAATTAGAGAATAATGAAAATTCTTTATAAGCAAATGAAATTAATCTGAGTTATGCACAACAAAAACATTGTAAAACAATTTCGAAACAAAATTACTTCCTTGGTGAAAAAAATTCTGAGATTAAGGAAAAGATAATGCATATGTATAAGTATTTCTTGCTTTTTCCAGTCAATTCTTTGAAGCACATTCCAAAAAAAAAAGGGGGAATACCCAAATAGTAATGTGTACTGGTATTATTATTAATTACCAGTATAAATTTAGGTGATAATAAAATTCTTTATAAATAAGCAAGTGAAATTGATCTGAGTTATGCACAGCAAAACCTTATAATACAATTCCGAAATTCAACTACTTAGGGAAAAAAAAAACCTAAGATTAATGAAAAGATAATGAATATGCATAAATATTTGTTGCTTTTTTGGTGAATTCTTTGAAGAACTTTCAAAAAAAAAAAAAAAAAAAAAAAAAAAAAAGAGAGGAATACCCAAATAATAATGTTTACCGGTATTTACCAAAGCAAAAGTAAACAAATTACACCACAAAGACAAACACAAACAAGTTTTTGAGTGCATCTAAGAATAGAGACAGAACTCCCATCCTTTTGAACATCCAGCGTACTTACGAAAGCATCAACCGCTTACCGCTAAATTCCTCATTCTTAAATTACCGAACGCATTACTTAAACGAAAACTTCATTACCCAAACAAAACTTTATTTCCATTTCATTAACTCAACGACTAATCAGTGGAGAAAGCGTACATCACTGGAAAAATAAGAAAAGAAGAACATGCACCCAAGAAATAACTAAGTGGTTAAGAACAACAAGGACAAGGCGAAAAAAATATCCCTAAAAAGGACACCATCCCCCAATCTAACCTGCAGTATATATCCATTCCACTTTCTCTTGCCTCCAGCTAATTGGGCTAGCCGTCTTCAACTCTCCCAAGGTGTTTCTGGCCCTCCAATTGTCCTGACGGAAGGATAGGACAACATATATCCTGCTGGCCAAGTGACTGGCTGTCAGGAGTTTCTTGTTAGCTTCGTCTTTTTTACTTTTTTTTTTTTTGCTGTGACATAGAAAGGAGGCGTGCTGAATTTCGCAGTACTAGGCAATCACGTTAAGTGTTTTAGACTAAGATTCCACCTCCAAAGGCACTCAGCAGTTTTTTTTCTCCTTTATCTCTTTTAACAGTCCTGAATGGGTGAAAGTCCATAAGGTAATATTAGCTGATTGTGGATACGTAAATGAAAGTGGCTAACGATAAAGATGATGGGCAAAAAAATAATTATTGATTGTTGATTTAATTAATTTTTAAATGTTGTCTGGCATTGGGGAAATAATTTTTTTATAAATGCAATATGATATAAAATGACAACAAAGATTAAAATCGTTAAAAAAAAAAAGTGAATAAATGTTATTGATTTGAGGTAAAAAAGATTTTAAAATTGTATCGAATACCTTATTTTAATTAATTTTAGAAAGATTTAACGAGAACAATTTAAATCTTAACACGATAATTTTTTTTTTTATGTGGCATGACAAAAATAACTTAATTTTGATAAATGCACTCTGACTTCATGTGGAAATTGGCAAAAATTTAAACAATGTTACTAATTAGAAGAATAAATATTTTTAAGGATTAGAAGCATTTAATTTAGTTAAATTTGGTAGCATTTTAAATAATATTTGTTGGTGTAAAATAAATTTTTTTTTACTTTTACTTTTTTTTTTATAAATATCTTTACTTTTATGCGAAAATTATTAAACATTGCTTGTTTATTTTATCTTGGAGTATTAAATTCATCGTACTAGGCAACCAGGTTAAGTGTTTTAGACCTCCTCCGAAGATTCCACCTCCGAAGGCACTCAGCAGTTTTTTTTATCTCCTTTATCTCTTTTAACAGTCCTGAATGGGTGAAAGTTCATAAGGTAATATTAGCTAACTGTGGATACGTAAATGAAAGTAGCTAATAATAAAGATGATGGACCGAAAAAGTATTAATTGTTAATGTAATTGATTTAAAAAAAGTCATTTTTGTCTGGCATTGAAGAAATAAATAATTTTTGATAAATATATTACAACTTCATGTTGACTTTGGTGAAAAAAAAAAAAAAATAAATAAAAATAAATAATAAAAAGTGAATAAATATTATTGATTTGAGGAAAAAAAAAAGTTTTTATAGTAAAACTTATTTTAATTAATTTTAGAAGGATTTCAAGTATTATTTGATTAATGTAAACTTTAAAAATTATTTATTAAGATAAATATACTCAATTTAATGTGAAATATTTAAAAAAAAAAAAAAATGTCTTTTTTTTCAATCCTATAAGGTTGCAGTGTTGAATTCGCGATATTTGTCTTAATATCGCAAATAAAAATAAATAAAATATTTAAATACAACAAAAATAAATAAAATATTTAAATACAACAAAAATAAATAAAATATTTAAATAAAAAAAATTTAAATATAAATACAAAAAATAAATAAAATATTTGAATTCAAATAAAGTCATTTTATTCTAAAAGTTTTATTGTAAAGTTTTTATATTCCATATCCAAATGCACTCGGGTTTTATCCCTTTTAACACTCTAAAATGTGTAGAAATGGTAAGGAATATAAGGCAACCTTAAAATTTAAATTAAATTTGGTAAAATTTCAAACATTATTTGTTAATGTAAAATTGATTTTTTTTTTTTTTTACCTTTTGATAAATAATCTTAATTTTATGTGAAAAATATTAAACTCTGCTTGTTTATTTTATCATGTAATATAAATAGTTGGAATGTTAAATTCACAGTATTAGGCAATAACGTTAAATGTTTTAGACTAGGATTCCATCTGTAGTTATATTCGACATTTTTTGTTACTTTTTAAAGACATAATAGGTAAATAACCGTATGATTTAAAATAGTTAACCAGGATATTTAAATTATTTTAACATGTTATCATATTTAATGCATTTACTTTTTCAAAATAACGAATTTGGAACAAAAAATATTGACTTTTATTTCCTTAATTCTAAAAAAAAAAAGTTTTTTGCTTAGTTATTAAAGAAATAATATATATTTTACTAATGAGCATTAAAGTTCGATAAATATGATTTATTTTAAAAATAAACATTTTTATGCATTGCTGACTGTAATTTCAAATTATTCCAGAAAGACTTTTATTCTGTCAGTTATGAATTAAAAGTGATTTATTTTTGATAAATGTACTAAAGATTTAGGTAAAAATTATTAAAAGACGCATATCTTCTCATTTGCTTTTTTGCATGACGTATAAAACATTTTTTTTAAATCTCTTTAAAATTTTAAATCTAGATTTTAAAAAATTATTAAAAATTAAAATAGACAAAAAAATTTATTTATTATTTTTAAGATAGATAAAAAAAAAAATTAAATTAATTAAATTTTAATTTTAATTTTATTTTTTAAAATATATAAAAATTTAAATCTAGATTTAAAACTTTGAAATCTATTTTAAATCTCAATTCTAGGCAATTTTGAGAAGTGTTTCAGATTAAAATTCCATTTTTAAAGCAGTAGGTAATTTTTTATTTGTACATCTTACATTTCTTTTGGGCATACATTGTACATCCTGAGAACATTTTTTTTTCCTTTTTAATAAACTATAATGGGTAAAACACGATATTAGTTGACAATGGACTTTTGACAAAAATGTGCCTTACTTGAAATAATAGAGATGTTTAATGTGTTTTGACAAACATTTCAATTCTAGAAAGGGACTTTTAGAAAGAATAAAGTATTTAAATACTATTTGAATTATTGTTTTTTTTTTTTTGTAAGAAAGTCCTTCTTTTTCAATAACTACAATTTCAATGTCTAAAAATGCAATTGAAAATTGCTAAAAGCTATTTATGTTCTATTCTGAAACATTTATACCATACTATTTATAGTACATGCAGGATTAAAAAACAACAATTAAATTTGTAAGATAAGTTCTAAGAGATAGAGATTTTTTGAGATATGTTCTAAGATGCTGAATATTGCTAAAAGTCAAGTTCAATTTTTGTGAATTATTGCAATTGGAATTCTGAAATGGATAAATGAGTAAAAAAACCATATCTTATCGATAATTAATTTTTAATAATAGAATTAATTTTAATAATTTTTAATTAAAAATACGAAAGATCAATATGCTATACGAATTATAAAAAATGTTTAAAAATTAGTTTGAATTATTTTTATTTATTTTTTATTAATCTTACCATCATTTAATTAATAAAAAAGCAAAATGTTACGTATTTCTGAAGTTAAATTATTTAAATTTTTTTGAATTACTGCTATTGAAAGTCTAGAATTTGTTAACGTGTAAAAGATTTTACCATAATTAATTGTGGGTACTTATAAAAAAATTATGGATGATTTGATGTAATAAAGATGTCTAAAAGGTATTTAAAATTATTTTGATTAATTCCCTTAATTTAACAGTCAAGCTTCATTTAGTAGGTAAAAAAAATGAAAGGTATTCATTTTTTTAAGTGCATATGAAGTTCAATTGAAATTATCAGTATCTTCTAACATAATGAATTTTAAAACAATTTAAACAGTATTTAAATGGATAAAAAGCATTAGAAAAATTAAAGTAATGGATATTTAATAGTTAAAAATAGTTATTTTTTAACTTTTTTGAAATAATTGCAATTAAGAAATTGGAACAAAATTTCACGTTCACATTTCTCTACAATGAATGTTTAAAATGTAATTAATGTTAAAAACTCGTCGTTAATCATAAAAATACTTAATTTATTAGTTTTACTTAATTAGTTTCCTTAATTAAATAAAAATGATAAATTTTCTTAACAATTTTTGACAACTCAAAAAAATTAAATATTTAATTTAAAGTAAAAATATTAAGAGAAAACAGCATCAATTTTTAAGAAATGTATTAAAACACACAAATCTCTTGTTTCGTAGTTTTATGTCCTTGGAAACCATACATAATACGAAAACTAACAGAAAAAAGGCATTCTCATGATAAACCATAAGATTATAAGATTTCCAAAGAAAATACCAAAACAATTTTGGAAAATAAATCTCTATATAAAAAATTTAATAAAGAGTGAAAAAAAAAGCATGGTTAAAATACTATACGTACTAGTTTTTTGGAATTGTCTTTAAACCAAAAGGCGATTTTCGTTTGAGATAGACTACTTTGTCAATTTGCGTAGACTAAATCCAATACGGCATTTAACTTCGACCGAGACGGTTACTTAATGTTTCCCCTTTCATGTAATCGCGTTATTCATCTGCGATTGTCTGTAATGTCTTCAGAGAGATTGCAGGGGTATTATTGGCTTTGTTATCTGGGCCAACAGATTGGTCTATAAATTTGATTTATCTTTATTTCAGAATCTTAAGTCTCTAAATGAAAATGTTTTTGTAATTGATTGCTATGGAAGTCTTCTAAATTTTTAAGCTTGAGCATTTGAACCATTGCTTATGTAGAATTGAAATTTAAGTTTAATATTATATTTTTCTTATGTTGTCACAAATTCAATCTGATTCTTGTAATGTGGATGTATTTTATTTCTTTTGTATGTATTTTATTAAAATTAAAAATAATTTAGCTATTAGTATTTAATTATTAGAATATTATAACACTGTAGTAAATACATAGACAACTGGATCTGTTTTATTTTTTATGATTAATTTTACTATTAAAATTTATATATATAATTGGAGATTTAAAAATGGAAATAATGGCTAATTAATTAGTTATTTAAAAAATGTGTGTAAAAAATATGTAACATAAACCCTTTGTAAAATATGTTTTTCATATATCCTGGTATTTTAAAAAATTATATGAATGAAGAAGTGTCTAACAAAATATTAAAGCAAAATATAAAGCTAAAAATTATTCATATAATAATAATTATTGTAATATATTTGATTTCAAAAAAGCAACAGTATTGCACTTAGATATTATTTAGAGATAGATATAATTTAATTTAAATTTAAATTTAAGTTTAATATTTTAATTTCCTTATGTTGTCACAAATTGAATCTTGATTCTTATAATGTGATTAAATTTTATTTATTTTGTATATATATTTTATTAAGATTAAAATAATTTAGTTATTAGTATTTAATTATTAGTATAATAATATTGTAGTGAATGCACAGACAGTTGGATCTGTTTAATTTTTAATGATTAATTCGTATTACTAAAATTAATAGTAATAAAATTCTGACCTTAAAGTAGAAAGGAAAAAATTACTAATTAATTCAAATTTAAAAAACAATATTTATTAAAAATACATTAACATGAACTCTTTGTAAAATGTGCTTTTCATACATCCGATTAATTTAGAAAAGTAATATGATCGCAGAAGTCCTTAACAAAATATTATAAAGCCAAAAATGCTCTAATTAACAATAATTATAACAAAATGTTTGATTTCAAAAAAGCAATATTATTGCATTTAGATCTTATTTAGAGATAGATATAATTTAGATTAAATTAGTTATTATTTAGAGTTAAATTTGATTGAGATTTAGAGTAAATTTGATTTTAAATTTAGGTTTGTAAATTTATTTAGGTTATGTAAATTTAGAATAAATTTAGAATTAAATTTTATAAAACAATATGATTGCAGAAATGCTTAACTAAATATTATAAATTCAAAAATGTTCTAAATAACAATAATAATTACAAAATGCTTGTTTTCATAAAAGCAACAATATTGAACTTACATATTATTTAGAGATCGTATAATTTAGATTAAATCGGATATTATATAGAGTTAAATTTTCTTGTAAATTTTTTTCCATTACTCCATCTACTCGACCATATGTTAAAGATTGCCAAATTCCAAGAAATATATGTAGGAAAAACAAAATCGTGTATGATACATGACTTTTAAATGAATGAAAATATTTATGATAAAGTACATGATTTTATTATTATTTTTTTTTTTGCAGTCATCTTACATAGCGTAGGAGTTTTGTTAGGAAAAATTTCACTTTTATTTTTTTTTGAAAAAAAAAAAAAAATATTTCGCTTTTTGTAGGTGGAAAAAATGTGTGTTAGAAGGAATTTTGTTGAAAATACTAAACAACAATGAATTATATCATATTATAAAACATCGCCAGAAAATAAACTTATAAGAAATAAATTTAAGAAGAAAATAAAATTATAAGAAATAAACTTAAGTAGAATTTTACATGATTTATAAATAAACTAATTCCTAACACAAAACAAACACAAAATAAAACAATTTCTAACACCAAATTTTATTTCTTTATTCCAAATCGTGCTACTGAACAAAGGAAATGAATTCTCCATAACATTTTCACAAATCTCAGTAGAATGCATTTAAATATCACTACTTACTGCAAATTATTCATTGTTATGAATGTCTTTTATAGCCATTCATGCATCTTAATTTAGTGGCAACAACATTTTCTCGCAATGCATAACTCAGAAATTTTCACCATAGAAAACTCTTTTTACCGAACAATAAATCTAACCAAAGCCACAAAGATAAATTTACTTCCAATATATGTTGAGATTTAGGATGAAACAAATACCAAAGCTCAGCAAGTATTTTATTTTCTCTTTCCTTTGTATTATAACTTGGTCTGCTGCTCACGAAATAGCAATACGTTTCTTGGAGAAACAAAGAATAACTGCATTTCCGAATTCTAAAAGCTTATTTCTCTTGTTTCGCTACAATGTACTTGTGAGTTCTTTACGTTCTTGTACTTATATAAATTCATTTTAAAAATATATTTAATATCAAATAACAATTAGTTATTTGTAATCGAATATAATTAAGAAACAATTTCTCTAACAATTGAACATTATTTTATTTTAATAAGACATAACTCAGTTTCAGATTTACCATTGTAAGATATAAAAATATTGTGCCATTGTAACTTCTCGGCCTATATTAGACTTATAATGGCTTCAAAAAGAGGGCCACTTTCTGGTTTATGGGAACACTTTAATTTTTATTTACAAGTTTTATATATATACACTCAAGAGCCAAAAATATTATGACCACCTACATTTTGCAATGAACTCGCCTGGATGACGTGGAAGGCACGTGATCAGGTGGAAGTGGTATTTAACTGGTATTAAGTGGTGGTATTAATCCATGGCAAGGCGGGTTGAAGCTGTGTTGCACACCAAAGGTGGGCCAACTCGTTATTGACCGGTGGTCATAATGTTTTGGCTGTTGAGTGTATATATATACATAGATATATAATGCTTGGATAAATAATAATTTGTAATAATCCAATTATAATTTGTATAATATTATTGTCCACTTATAACAGCCCACCAATAGACTATGAGTGGATAAAACCATGCAGTTTGGCTATTGATGCTAGATGCGCTACACATGTTGTCACAATTTCAATCGATTCTTCTCAATTCTAAAAATTGTGACTGCAACGCATGCTACCAGCTGATTCGAACCTAGGACCTAGCAAATTTTAATTGTGTACGCTATCAGCTTATAAAGGATTCAAATCATGTTGACAAAACCGGTAATTAAGGTTCATATTTATTGAAGAATTCAATAAGGGCGCGGGGGGTTTCTAAAATTTTAAAATAATTACTGGTATTATAAAAACATGTTTAGAAAAAAAAAAAATTGTGGATAAATCTTCACGTTGAGTGCCCTATGCGGATTGAAAAATTTGTTCTTGATATAAGAATCATTCGTTTAAATTATGTTTATTTATAAGATATCTTCAAAATCATTAATTTCACTTACCACAGTGAAAATATCAGTATCAGATATTTTAGAACAATTTTTAAATTGAGGTATTTTTTTTTTTGACAAAGTCGAATCCAAAAATCAGCTTTACTTAGGTACAAAATTCAACAATAAACCATCAAATCAAAATTGTTAGAGCCAGATAAATAGTGTAATGTCAACTTCAAGGACAAACAGAAGGTAACAACTTCCTTTTGTTTTTCTTCAAAGAAATAAACTCGGTGTTTAAACAATCCTTGCGGCTTTTCGAACAAATTCGGTAAAATTCTCAGATTCCTTTAAAAGCAATGGGACATCAAATAAGCGTGGCAACATTGTTAAAGATTCATTGCATAGATCGCATTAGATTTTAATGAGTTCCACAACAGTAAATACGAATATTTGGCCGATTTAGGAGAATGGGGAATTAGAACCTTCAAGATGTTTTTTTTTCAATTCCTTTTATTAGCTCACACTCTCCCTATATATATCTTGTTCAAATTTTCAATCGTTAATAAAATACTTTTTATTCGTCCATTCAAGTTCAAATGCATTTTTTTAATTTGTAGTGGATGGCACTTGATGTTAATACAGTTTTTCAAATATTAATTCATTAATTTAATTTAATTAATTAATTATATTTTTTTTTAGATTTAAAGTGTTTATATCTACCAACAGATGGCGCCAGATAAACTTAAAAAAAAAATAAATGAAAATTATTTATGAAGGACTTCCTGCAATATAGTAAAAAAAAGTAACAATTGAATTTTAATTTTTCTTTTATATTAATCAGTTCTTTTTTTGCATGGGGATATATTGAAACTTTTTTTATGCCTTTCAAAACTTTAAAAAAAAATTTTAAATAACTAAAATTATCACATAGGTAACTGTCAGTAAAACAATTTTCACAAAAAAATTATTCATTCAGAAAAAGGCATAGTTTTAATTTGAATTTAAATATGGATTGTCATGAAATTTAAATTCAAAATTCAATGGGATTCAACAGATTTTTCTGAAGCGGCTGGCTTTGTTTTGGCCATTGCAACTCTCGTATCATTTGTCTTTAAGCATGACAATGATAATTTTGGAATTTAAATAAAATTTATTCAGATATTTGTTATGATTGTTTTGCTTTTTGCGAAAAATATTCATGTACCATAGAAAATACATTTGTAAACTATTTTTCTCACATCTCTGCAACATTTTACTATTTTTACTAGTATATGGATATTTCGAGCAGGACATGGATTTCAGAATTCCTTTCATTTCCTGTGTGGCAGTCTAAAGGGAAATCAAACATCACATACAGAATGGCTCCAGAACAAAATCTAACATCCACCTACAATTCTGTATCCCAGGAATAAGTTTAATCATATCCAAAGGAATTTCACTTCATACTGTATTAAAACAGAAAAAAAAAGGAAAAAAAAAAAAAAAAACTGTTACCTCTGAATACACTGACAGCAATTCTGAGCAAAATATCCATAGTAAATAAAAAAAAAGAAGATGGCCGAAAGGGTATTTTTCTACTTTTTATTCTTTATATTTTTGTCTTAAAACAGAACATAAGGCTCAGGTCACAATCTTCGACCTAAATATTTCGAGCATACAGTATTCATATTTAGATATATACTAAGGTCACACCAGCTGGAGGGCAGGTTCTTGGAAGAAAAGATGGAACAAAAAGAATATAAGATCACAGTTTTAGAAAAAATGGAACATCTAAGAATATGGATGCAAACCTCTGAAAAACAACAGAGCTTTATATATATATACCACCTTCGAATATGAAAGGTGTGGGCCTTCTAACACACACATACTGCGAAAAAAACAAATAAACAACAACAAGAAATAAACATTCTGGAGATTGAAGCTAAGAAACAAAAATGTCTGAAAAATCGGAAGTCATTTTTCTTGTGTCCTCAGTCTTTCTTTCTTTCTTATTTCTTCCCTTTTCATTTTTTTTATTTTTTATTTGTGCTTTTGCCCTTTCTGATTCGTTGAAAATTCCAGTATATGAATGCACTGTATTGTCTTTCTGTATATATATATATATATGAGAACGAGAAGAAAGAAAGGTTATCGATAAGACCAGACAAAATTTTTTGCTCAAATTCTTTCTATACCCATATATCTATCTATCTATCTAACATATATATATATCTATAATCTATATATATGTATATATATATATATATATATAGCACGTGCATGGGTTTTATATATTATATATATATATATATATATATTTCGAATTTTTCCTTTCCCTGTATATTAACATTTGTTGGTGAAAACAGATGTTTTTGATAGTGACCGGAAAGAAAAATGGAATCCCGACGTCGTGCTGTCAAAATAGGGATAACAGACATTTCAGCAGCAGATTTAAAGGGTATACATCGAACGATTTCTCGCATTGCAGAGGAGATCAGATCTCTAAAGCACTCATATAATACATGGAGGCATCGTAACCACATCGGTGGGCGATGTCATTTGTCAGGAAATGTCTTACCTGTCGGATGCGGTGTGATTTACAGTTTTTGGTGTCCGTGACACTAGGTAAGAATGGTGCACTAGATGTCTGGTGCTTGTTTGTTGAAAAAGAATGTTCTTGCTACAGTGGCTGGATTTATTGTTGACTATTAACTTTTTTTTTATGTTACAAGAAGATGCATTCTGGAATTTGTGCAAAAGTTCGATGATTTTCAGTTTGTGTTAGAAAAGAAAAATTTTATGACATTTTTGTCAGCAATTTTCGTCGTTTAGTATTCATTGTTATTCTGCTTGTTAAAAAATGAAATGTGAGAAATTGAATGTTTCCAGGTTCATGTCCTTTATTTTATGTTTGTTTTACGATTTCATGTACTTTTTTTGTAAATATTAGTCGTCGAATTTTAATTTGTCAATTAAAAAATGAACTTATTTATTTAGCTTCAGAATTACAGATTTTTATGGTTATGCTGGGTTAATGTGCTGATAGAATTCGCCTATTTTTGATTGGGAAAACTATTTGGAATAATTTCTGGGTTTTTTTCCTTTCAAATAACTAAACATACTTTTATAAAAACATAAATAATTTTAAGATTTTATGTTATTGGCAATGTTTAAATTTCAAATATATTTTCTTTTTATTACAAACACTACATGAAGCAATTTTATTATACACAATGCTGTCTGATTAGTATTGTTTGTAATACTCGGTATTTATGGTGTAGCATTTTTTTTACAATGGATGAGTTTTAGCATTTCATTCCCAGGAGAAAGGAATATATATAATGTCACAAGTATATAATAACCCATAACTCAAATTTGACAGAAGACAAGCAGTATTATGGATAGTTATAATAAATGCAACAGTTAACGTTCTCACTACAGTTTAAACGTTGATTCCAAACCACAAATAAACATACATGCCACGACCCGGATTCGAATCTGAACCATGTGGTTTCCAAGGCCAGACAGCTAATCAAATGGTTATAAAGCCGCTTAATGTTGCGCAAATTGGACTGACAAATAATAGAATACTGTGTGAAGTTTACTTTAAAAGAGTTTAAAGGAATGGTGAGAATGTATTGCATGAGAACATTAATTCCACCATACAGATTATATATATGTTAAAATTTTACTTCCATTATATCTGTTGTATTATCTTTAAGGATGACAATGATAAATTTTTAACTTTAAATAAAATTTATGCAGAATTTGTTAAAATTGTTTTACTATTGAAAAATATTGATGTAGCAGTAAAGATACACTTGTAAACAATCACTGCAACATCTTACTATTTTTTATACAGATATTTCGAACAGGACATGGATTTCAAAATTCCTTTCATTTCCTGTGCGGCAGTCTAAAAGGGAAATCAAACATCACATACAGAATGGCTCCAGAATAAAATATAACGTCCAATACAATTCTGTATCCCAGGAATAAGTTTAATCATATCCAAAGGAATTTCACTTCAAACTGTTTTAAAACAAAAAACACATCACGGAGAAAAAAAAAAAACTATAACTTCTGAATACACTGACAGCAATTTTGAGCAAAATATCCATAGTAAATAAAAAAAAATAAGATGGCCGAAAGGGTATTTTTTCTACTTTTTATTGCCTATATTTTTGGCCTTAAAACAGAACATAAGGCACCAGGTCACAATCCTCGACCTAAATATTTCGAGCATACAGTATTCATATTTAGATATATACTAAGGTCACACCAGCTGGAGGGCAGGTTCTTGGAAGAAAAGATGGAACAAAACAATATAAGAAGTCAGTTTTAGAAAAAATGGAACATCTAAGCATATGGATGCAAACCTCTGAAAAACAACAGAGCTTTATATATATATATATATATATACCATCTTCGCATATGAAAGGCGTGTGCCTTTCTAACACACACATACTGCAAAAAAAAAAAAAAAAAACAAATAAACAACAACAAGAAATAAACATTCTGGAGATTGAAGCTAAGAAACAAAAATGTCTGAAAAATTGGAAGTCATTTTTCTTGTGTCCTCAGTCTTTCCTCCTTTCTTTCTTTCTTTATTTCTTCCATTTTCATTTTATTTATTTTTTATTCGTGCTTTTGTACTTTCTGATTCGTTGAAAATTCCAGTATATGAATGCACTATATTGTCTTTCTGTATATATATATTATATATATAGAGAGAGAGAAGAACGAAAGAAAGAAAGGTTATCGATAAGACCAGACAATCTTTTTTGCACAAGTTATTCTTTCCATACCCAAATGATAACATAACCTTAGATATATATATATGTATAAGTGTGTTGATAGCGCGGGCATAGATATTTTTTTATTTATATTATTTCCGTTTTTCTACTTTCTCCTGTATATTAACATTTGTTGGTGAAAACAGATGTTTTTGATAGAGACCGGAAAGAAAAATGGAATCCCGCCGTCGTGCTGTCAAAATACGGATAACAGACATTTCAGCAGCAGATTTAAAGGGTATACATCGAACGATTTCTCGGTTTGCAAAGGAGATGTCCCCAAATCAGATCTCAAATGCACTCATATAATACACCGAGGCATCGTAACCACATCGGTGGGCGATGTCATTTGTCAGAAATGTCTTACCTGTCGGATGCGATGCGATTTACAGTTTTGGTGTCCGTGACACTAGGTAAGAATGGTGCACTGGATGTCTGGTGCTTGTTTGTTGGAAAAGAATTTTCTTTCTACAGTGGCTGGATTTATTGTTTACTATTAACTTCTTTTTATGTTACAAGAAGATGCATTCTGGAATTTGTCGCAAAGGGTCGATGATTTTAGTTTCGTGTTAGAAAAGAAAGAATTTATGACATTTTGTCAGCAATTTTCTTCGTTTAGCATTACATTGTTATTCGGCTTGTTAAGATGAGATGTGAGATATTGACTATTTATCGTTATGGTTTTTTTTACAGTTTCCGTGTGCTTTTTTGAAATATAAGAAATTTAATTTTAATTTGGAAAATAAAAAATCAACTTAATTATTTAGTTATAGAATTAAATTATTTTTAAGGTTAGGCTGAGCTGAATGTGCCAATCTATCTGAATGTTTTTGATCATCAAAACTATTTTGACTCATTTTTAATTATTTTTCTTTTAAATAAACTCACTTTTATAAAAATATAAATAATTTAAAAATTTTTAATATTATTGTGAATATTTAAATTTTGAAATTTATTTTTACTAAGAACATTATATCAAGCAATTTTATTGTACACAATGCTATCAGATTATTATAGTTTTAATACTCGGTATTTATAGAAAATACTTTTATATTTTGTTAGATAGCAACATCTAGACCCAGTCAAAAGACCCTGTGTGGTCTCATGGATGAAGTGATAGCGTGGTGGAAACTTCTTATATGATGGAACACACGGAGGTAGAAGTCTGACTTAGCTCATTAACTCTCTACAGTGATATGAGACTGGGACCTACGGCTTAAAATGAATTCGAAATAATACATACAACCATTTCTTTGCCAGGGTTCGAACCTGAAAACTATGGCACTGAGCGCCAGAGCGCTAATCACTCGGTCACCATATATTACAGTAGTAAAATTCATAGTGTTTTGGTTTGCCGCTCTACGGCATTTTTTACACACTTTGAGCTAATAAGACCTGGACCTGCAATTTAACATGCATTGTTTGTTAGTGGTTCGGAATCCCCGTTAAACTGTAGGTCCCGGTCTAATTAGTCTAAAGTATGCACAAAAATTACCATAGAGCGATAAACCAAACCTGCACATGCTTAATCGTCAATTCAGTATAGCTAATCTTCAAGTGATCTTGAGTTAAAATGGCTTTCTTCATTCAAATAACGAATATAACTTGTGGGGATTTGTTTTTCTAAGAAATATGCAAAATATTTCAAATTCATTGATAATTGTGTATCATTCTATAACATGAAATTGATGATTGAAGAAAAATTTGGCTTAAATTTAATTGCAGTAAGAAATATCAGTGAAATAAAATCCAATTTCTGAGATTAAAAATTTTCTATAAATATTTTTGATTATTTCCTTACAATCCCGATCTCATACCCAGTAATTTCCAAATTCTTTCTTCAATAAAGGGGTTTACTTCGCATTATATTGCAGATAATAAAATGTTAAAATCCTCAATGCTGGGAAGATTGAACTAACAAGTAACGGAATACTGTATACATGATCTAAGAAACACTTGTACCTCGGTGAAAGTGTTTAAAAGAATAGTTAGAATGCATTAGATGAGACCATTAACTAAATAATTTTATTGTTTATTTTTAAATTTTTTTGCTTATTTTTATATATTTTTTTGTTTAATTTTATAACTTTCTTTTATTTTTATTTCCACATATTCCTTCCCCAGAAAATGTGGCTTACTTCGCAGCACATTACAGACAATATGATGTTAAAATATTCAATGTTGGGCAGATTAAACTAACAAGTAATGAAATACTGTGTAAAGAATCTAAGAACACGTACTTCAGTAAGAGTATTTAAAAGGATGGTTACATTGTTACATTGTATTACTAATGAGACCTTATACTAGTAGAAATGTACTAGTAATGAGACCTTATATTGGTAGAATGTACTAGTAATGATACCATGTACTAGTAGAATGTACAAGTAATGAGACCATGCACTAGTAGAATGTACTAGCAATGAATAATGAGACCATGCACTAGTAGAATGTACTAGTAATGAATAATGAGACCATGTGCTAGTAGAATGTACTAGTAATAAGCAATGAATAATGAGACCATGTACTAGTAGAATGTACTAGCAAATGAATAATGAGACCATGAATGCTAGTAGAAATGTACTAGTAATGAATAATGAGACCCTTAATTAAACTTTAGCAAACTTTGAAATATCCCATAATATAGATTATTTATTAGTATAAACAATCTTATATATTTTACTTATATTATAGTATCTGTTTTGTAAACTTTTAAGGACGACGATGATAATTTTTGAAATTTAAATAAAATTTAAGCAGATATTTGTAAAGATTGTTTTGCTTCTTGAAAAATATTGAAGCACCAGTAGAAGATACACTTGTAAACTATGTTTCTCACATCTCTGCAACATCTTACTATTTTTACTAGTATATGGATATTTCGAACAGGACATGGATTTCAGAATTCCTTTCCATTTCCTGTGTGGCAGTCTAAAGGGAAATCAAACATCACATACAGAATGGCAACAGAATAAAATCTAACATACAATACAATTCTGTATCCCAGGAATAAGTTTAAACATATCCAAAGAAATTTCACTTTATACTGTTTTAAAACGAAAACACATGCTTGTGAAAAAAAAAAACTGTTACTTCTGAATACACTGACAGCAATTTTGAACAAAATATCCATAATAAATAAAAAAGAAGATGGCCGAAAGGGTATTTTTCTACTTTTTATTCTTTATATTTTTGTCTTTAAAACAGAACATAAGGCTTCAGGTCACAAACCTCGACCCAAATATTTCGATCATACAGTATTCATATTTAGATATATACTAAGGTCACACCAGCTGGAGGGCAGGTTCTTAAAGAAAGATGGAACAAAAGAATATAAGAAGTCAGTTTTTAAAAAAAATGGAACATCTAAGCATATGGATGCAAACCTCTGAAAAAAAAACAGAGCTTTATATATATATATATATATATATATATATATATATATATATATACCATCTTCGAATATGAAAAGGCGTGCGCCTTCTAACACACACACATAGGGTGAAAAAACAAAAATAAACAACAACAAGAAATAAACATTCTGGAGATTGAAGCTAAGAAAAAAAAATGCCTGAAAAATCGGAAGTCATTTTCTTGTGTCCTCAGTCTGTCCTTCTTTCTTTTTTTTCTTGCCATTTCATTTTATTTATTCTCTATTTGTGCTTTTGCCCTTTCTCTGATTCGTTGAAAATTCCAGTATATGAATGCACTGCATTGTCTTTCTGTATGCATATATGTATATATATATAGAGAGAGAGAAAGAAAGGTTATCGATAAGACCAGACAGACTATTTTTGCTCAAGTTATTATTTCCATATTTTGCATTTATATATAACCATATATATATATAGTTGTTGATAGAGCGTGCATTGGTATTTTTATATATATATATATATTATTTTGTTTTTTTTTCCTTTCCCCTGTATATTAACATTTGTTGGTGAAACAGATGTTTTTGATATGACCGGAAAGAAAAAATGGAATCCCCACGTCGTTCTGTCAAAATAGGGATAACAGACATTTCAGCAGCAGATTTAAGGGTATACATCGAATGATTTCTCGCATTGCAGAGGAGATCAGATCTCGAAAGCACTCATATAATACATGAAGGCATCGTAACCACATCGGTGGGCGATGTCATTTGTCAGGAAATGTCTTACCTGTCGGATGCGGTGCGATTTTACAGTTTTGGTGTCCATGACACTAGGTAAGAATGGTGCACTGGATGTCTAGTGCTTGTTTGCTGGAAAAGAAAGTTCTTGCTGCTGTGGCTGGATTTATTCTTCACTATTAAATTTTTTATGTTACAAGGAGATGTATTCTCGAATTTATCGGAAAAGATTCAATGATTTTCAGTTTCGTGTTAGAAAAGAAAGATTTTTATGACATTTTGTCAGAAATTTTCTTCGTTTAGTATTCCATTGTTATTCTGGAAACTGAATATTTCCATGTTCATGTGCTTTATTCTATATTTATTTTACAACTTCTATTGCTTTTTGGAAGTATAAAAATTGAATTTTAATTTATAAAAATAAAAATAAATTTTTTTATTCTGTTTTAGAAAGGCAGGATTATTCAATTATTTTGAATTATTTCTGATTCTTTTTTAAAATAAATAAACATAGTTTCAGGGAAACATATATAATTTAAAAAAATTTTAATATTGATGTGAATGTTTAAATTTCAAAATATTTTATTTTTCTCAAACGACATATCAAGTCATTTTATTATATATAATTCTGTCAGATTAGTATTGTTTATAATAGTCTGTATTTACAATAATTAACAATTTTTGTGACAATAATCTTTTAATTAACAATAACAATTTCAACAATTTTCACATTTGAAGTGTTTTTTCATTTCATTCAAGGAGAGAGGAATATATGTTATTAGACACGTATATACTAACCGAACAGTCAAATTTGACAAAAGACAAACATTATTGTGGGTACATGCAATTAGTGTTTTGTACTAATGAGAACATCCTGTTACACAAATCTGATAACAGATATTCGGTATCAAGTATAACGAGAATCAGAAATTAGCGAATATCTGTGCGACCGACCAGATTGAAAAACTGCAGACGAGAAACTGAGAAATGTCTACTCCAAGAAGAGTTGGAGAACCTGACGGACTGACTTGTCGTATTGTCTTAAAAAATGAGTGTTGTTTGTGTGTGTGTGTGAAGAGAACAGACCGGGTTATAGTCTAATAGTAGACCGCTCTATAGTCTTATTAAACCGGGACCTATGGTTTTAAGTGGATTTTGAACCACTACAATCATCCATGAAATCGCCGGGACTGGAACCCGAAGTCTATGGCACCGAGCGCCAGAGAGCTAGTCACTGAGTTATCAGGCCCCTGAGGAATTCTAGAGTTTAAAATTATTACTGATATTGTTAAAACATGTTTGAAAAAGCAACTGTAGATAAGTCTTTCACGTTGATTGTCCTATAGGAATAGAAAAAAAATTGACCTTAATATAAAAATATCTTTAAAGATAAATAGCTTCAAAATAAATAGACTTTTAATAAATAAAAAAAAATCCCTAGTGAAATTCAATATATATATATATATATTATTATTTGATGAATTTAAAAGTCATTCGTTTAAATTAGGTTTATATATAAAATATCTTTAAAATCATTAATTTCACTTACTACAGTGTAAGGTGGATTTAAAAACAATTTTTATATTCAGATATTTTTGACAAACTTGATTCCCAATGTCGCTTTATTTAGGTACAAATTTCAACAATAAACCATCAAATCAAAATTGTTAGAGCCTGATAAATAGTGTAATGTCAACTTCAAGGATAAACAGAAGGTAAAGCTCCTTTTGTTTTTCTTCAAAGAAACAAACTCGCTGTTTTTAAACAATCCTTGCGCCTTTTCGAACAAATTCGGTGAAATTCTCAGATTCCTTTAAAAGCAATGGGACATCAAATAAGCGTGGCAACATTGTTAAAGATTCATTGCATAGATCGCATTAGATTTTAATGAGTTCCACAACAGTAAACACGAATATTTTGTCGATTTAGGAGAGTGGGGGAATTAGAATCTTTTAGGATGTTAGAAGAGTTCAGGATTTTTTTGCATGGGAAAATTTTTATGTCTTTCAGAACGCTTCAAAATTTAAAATAACTAAAATTAACATATGTGTCTATTAATAAAAATGATTGACAATAAAATTGTTCATTCAGAAAATGGCAAAATGAATGGTGAATTTGAATTTTCAAAATTCTTCATATTTAAGTTCAAAATTCAATGGGACTCAACAGCTTTAACTGAATCAGTTCTCACATGTTTGGCTTTGTTTTGTCATATCATTTGTCAAGTCTGATTTGTTTCGATATATTTTTATTCAATAAGAAATTCATATTATTATAATTAATTCATATTTTATAATATGCATTTTTTACTTACAAATAAGTAAGTAAACAGTAGTACAGTGTAGAACAAATTCTTAGTCTTTTGAAGAATTGTTTGGACCTGTGTTTAATATAAGGTATTGCTGATTTTATCACTTTAAACAACATACTGGGATCTGATGGCCAAGTGATCAATCTTTGGCTCTCGATGCCACATTTTTCTTTTCGAATCCCAGCAGGTGTCATGGATGATTGTAGTGGTTCGGAATCCACCTTAAACTATAGATCCCAGTCTAATATGACTGTAGAGCGTTTGGAATATGGCTGATAACCCCATCCCACAAAAAATAAAAGCATATCCTGCCTCGAGATCTGCCAGTAGACAGACGGCTGACCATGGGGCTGTTGCACCAATAAAGAAGGGAACATTGTGGAAAACTCAACATTAAACAACAATTTAAACTAATACCATTTTAACAGGAGTTTAACTCTTAAATTGATAATACAACAGAATTTAAATTAATCAATCAAATGGAAACTGCAATAAATATGATTATTAATTTAAAATAATTGTACACCCACCTTAAAATCACCATAAATAATATAAAAAAAAAAATTAATGTCAATTCCTACTTTTTTCACTCTATTGCAGAAAGTCTTTAATAAATAATTTTTTATTCATTTTTTTTTAAGTTTATCTGGTGCCATTTATGGGTTGATACATGCAACATAAATCTAAAAAAAACTAAAAACTAATGAATTAAACTTAATTAATGAATTGATATTTGAAAAAAAAAACTGTATTAACATCTAGTGTCATCCACTACAAGTTAAAAAAAAAAAAATGCATTTTAACTCGAGTGGATGAATAAAATATTTTATGAACGATTGAAAATTTGAACAAGATATATATAGGAGAGTGTGAGCTAATAGAAGGGATTGAATAATTCTCAATGGAAAGTCTCTAATAACTCAAACTTTCAGATAAGTGATCCTTTTTGCGGTTTTCTAGTAGACTACGGATCCCAGTTTGAGAACCTAAGATTTAGTATCTTCATTATTGAAAAATAAAATCAGGAATAAGGGAAAAAAGATGAACATTTTGTGAAATAGAAGAGTATTTCAAATTAAGTACACTGAAATAAAAGCCAATTCTTTATAAATTCTGGATGGCAATAATGTTATTGAGTTTACAAAGTAGCAGACTCCTGTACACAGTAATCGACCATTCAGTATAGTTAACCTTCGTGTAACCATGAGTTATAATCACTATCCTCACTCAGGGGCCTGAATGGTCGAGTAGCTAGCGCTCTGGCGCTCAGTACCCCAGTTTCCTGTTCGAGTCCTGGCGGTGCCATGGATGTTTGTAGTGGTTCGGAATCCACTTTAAGCCGTAGTATGACTGTAAGAGCGTCACGGAGCAAGATACAAATTCTACCTGCGGGTGCTCCATCACAACAGAAGCTGACCCCTTTCCATCCATCCATAAGTAGATCAGTCATGGGATGTCCGTCCCGCACTGCAGGACATTGAAGATTAGTCACAAACATCCTTATTCAAAATCTCGTCGAATATAACTTTTGTGGATTTGCATTTTCCAAGAAAAAAAATACAAAATTGTCTAGAAATTTATCGCGGCCTGACGGGCAATCTGTTAGCTCTGTGGCCTCTGGTACAACAGGCTCAGATTAGAAACCTGGGTGGCATGGATGTTTTTAGTGGTTTGGAAGAAGTCAGGTTAAACTGAGAACGTTAACTGTTGCATTTATTATAACTACCCATAATACTGTCTGTCTTCTGTCAAATTTGAGGTGATAGGTTATTATATACTCGTGATATTACATATATTTCTCTCTCCCTGGGAATGAAATGACAAAACACTTTCAGTGTGAAAAAACTGCTACACCATAAATACCAAGTTTACAAACAATACTAATGTGACAGCATTGTATTTAATAAAATTGTTTCATATGGTGTTTGTAATATAAATTAAATATATTTGAACTTTAAACATTGCGAATAATATACAATTTTAAAATTATGTATGTTTTTATAAAAGTATTTTTAGTTACATAAAAGGAAAAAAATACAGATATTCCAAATAGTTTTCACAATCAAATCATGTGTTAATTCTGTAATTCTGAAACTAAATAAATAAGTTCTTTTAATTTACAAATTAAAATTCGACCACTAACTATTCCAAAAAGGACGTGACATTGTAAAACTAACATAATATAAAGGACATGAACATAGGAAATATTCAATTTTTCACATTTCATCTTAACAAGCAGAATAACAATGTAACAATAAACGACGAAAATTGCTGACAAAATGTCATAAAAATCTTTCCTTTTCTATCACAAAACTGAAAATCATCGAACCTATCCGACAACTTCCAGAATGCATCTCCTTGTAACATAGAAAAAAAGTTAATAGTCAACAATAAATCCAGCCAGTGTAGCAAGAACATTATTCTCCAACAAACAAGCACCAGACATCTAGTGCACCATTCTTACCTAGTGTCATGGACACCAAAACTGTAAATCGCACCGCATCCGACAGGTAAGACATTTCCTGACAAATGACATCACGCACCGATGTGGTTACGATGCCTCGGTGAATTATATGAGCGCATTTGAGATCTGATCTCCACTGCAATGCGAGAAATCGTTCGATGTATGCCCTTTAAATCTGCTGCTGAAATGTCTGTTATCCCTGTTTTGACAGCATTACGTCTGGATTCCATTTTCCTTCACGGTCACTATCAAAAACATCTGTTTTCACCAACAAATGTTAATATACAGGGAAAGGGAAAGAACCAAAATAATGTATATATATAAAATACCATGCTCACACTATCAACACACCTATATATATATGTATATATATATATCGACGGTTATGTTAGCATGTGGGTATGGAAAGTATAACTTGAGCAAAAAAGTTTGTTTGGTCTTATCGATAACCTTTCTTTCCATCTCTCTCTCTCTCTCTATATATATATATATATACAGAAAGACAATACAGTGCATTCATATACTAGAATTTTGAACGAATCAGAAGGGCAAAAGCACAAATAAAAAATAATAAAATGAAAAGGGAAGAAATAAAAAGAGAAAGAAAGAAAGACTGAGGACATAAGAAAAATGACTTCCGATTTTCAGAATTTTTTTGTTTCTTAGTTTCAATCACCAGAATGTTTATTTCTTGTTGTTGTTGATTTGTTTTTCACCGTATGTGTGTGTGTTAGAAAGCACACGACTTTCATATTCAGCTCTGTTGTTTTTCAGAGGTTTGCATCCATATGCTTAGATGTTCTATTTTTTTTTTTTTTAAACTGGCTTCTTATATTCTTTTGTTCCATCTTTTCTTCTAAGAACCTGCCCTCAACTGGTGTGACCTTAGTATATATCTAAATATGAATACTGTATGCTAGAAATATTTAGGTCAGTATTGTGACTTTTGAGCCTTATGTTCTGTTTTAGGGCCAAGAATATAAACAATAAAAATTAGAAAAATACCTTTTCGGCCATCTTCTTTTTTTATTTCCTATGGATATTTTGTTCAAAATTGCTGTCAGTGTGTTCAGAAGTAACCGTTTTTCCCTTTGGCATGTGTTTTCTTTTAATACAGTATGAAGGGAAATTCCTTTGGATATGATTAAACTTATTCCTGGGATACAGAATTGTATTGGATGTTAGATTTTATTCTGGAGCCATTCTGTATGTGATGTTTGATTTCCTTTAGACTGCCACACAGGAAATGAAAGGAATTCTGAAATCCATGTCCTGTTCGAAAATATCATATACTAGTCAAAATAGTAAGATGTTGCAGGGATGTAAGAAATATAGTTTACAAGTGTATCTTCTACTGCTGCTTCAATATTTTTCAAGAATAGCACAAATCTGAACAAATATGTGCATAGATTTTATTTATATTTTAAAATACTATCATTGTCATCCTTAAGGATAATACACTCATGTCCATAAATTAAGGATAATGAAGTTCAGGCAAAGAAAGAGACAGAAGCAAAACAAATTTGACTTATTTGTAAGTCTATTTATTAAACAAAAGGTAAAGAGCAAAAAAAATGCTATATGTTTGAAATAATAAATAAAAATTGCGATTTTTACTCCCTGGAGCAAATTTTAAAAAGAACCTATTTACAAAAAAAACTGTATAACATGGTTAGTATGATGGTTAATATGGAGTATGTCTCTCGGACGATGCAATACAGGCCTTACAACGCCTAGGCTGGCTGAGTATCAAATTATCAATCTGATCTTGGGGAATATTACACCACTCACCAAGCAATGCACTCCGAAGTTCCGGTTGACAGGTGGGAGGGTTGACGGGCTGCAATTCGTCGGCCAAGCATATCCCACACTCGCTCTATTGGATTCAAGTCCGGTGAATATGCTGGCCAATCCATACGGGTGATATCCTCCAATTGAAGGCATTCGTCTACAATGTTTGCACGGTGAGGACGGGCGTTGTCATCCATAAACAGAAATTCAGCACCCATGGCGCCCCGAAGCAAACGTACATGTTGTTCCAGAATGACACCCCGTTAGATGTGGCCTGTCATCGTTACACTCTGAACATGCATGTCAGTTCTGGAACCAAGAATAATTCCTCCCCAAATGAGCCATCCCGAACCACCGTAACGGTGTCGTTCAATGGTGTTCTCTTGGTGGTAAGGGGTACCTGGCGCTCTCCATATGAAGTCCGGCGAGAATCAGACTGCAAACTAAACTTGGACTCGTTGGAAAACATCACACCAGACCACTGTTGCGGTGTCCACAATGCATGGTCTCTACTCCAGGTTAATCGCAGACGACAGTGAGTTGCGGTAAGTGGAACACATCTGACAGGCCCTACGAGCATATAGACCAATGTGCCCTAAGCGTCTGTACACGGTCTGCCTTGAAACTGTCGTACCGTAGCTGAAGAGCTGACGAGACAGGTCTGATGCTGTGCTCCGTCTGTTTCTTTTGGCAGTAACTGCTAAATACCGGTCCTCATTCGGTGTTGTAACTCAGGGGCTACCTGTGCTGTAACATCTATTCACATTACCATCATCTTGGAATCGTTGACAAAGCCTGGAGATGACACTCTGGGCGATTCAAGTTCCTCGGATACTTCCAGCTGGGTATGTCCACATTCCAGTAGTCCGATAATTCTACCACTTAAAAATCATCCAAATGCTTCCTTTGTGCCATAACTATGCGGTTATTGCACTGAAAGGCTTTAAAACGCTTGTGAACAATTTTATTTCTTTGTCACCATTCATTATATACCCCTCTCTTACACTCTCGTCATTGTGACGTACTATCCGCGCCATCTGGTGGTTTCCTGTAATTTGCATATTCTTCTTCAAGATGTGTTTGATAATTCTACAGGTGGGGGATTTTTATTTTAGGGAGTTCAATTTCTGTGTGATTCTGAATTATCCTTAATTTAGGGACATGAGTGTAAAACAGATACTATAATGGAAGTAAAATATAACATATAAATAATAAATATTGCGGGATATTTCGAAAAAATTATTTAAATAATGGTGTCATCTAATACATTCTAACCCTTCTTTTAAATACATTTTATAGAAGGATAAATGTTCTTAGATCGTAAAGACAATATTAAATTACTTGTTAGTCAATCTACTGGGCATTGTGCATTTAACATTTTATTTTCTGTTTTATGCTGCGAAGATTTATATTTTAATTATGATGGTCATAAGTTGGGTATTCAATTATTTTAAGTAATAATGAAACTTATTCAGTTTGAAATTGATTGAATAATTTAAATTCTGTAGTATTGTCAATTTATGTGTTAAACTGACGTTAAAATGGTGATTTTTAATGTGAAGTCTATTTTTTTTTTTTTTTTTGTCAAAAATGCTTTCTTCTTCTTCTTCATTGGTGCAATTGCCCCCATGGTAAGCCGAGACCATCTGGCTCCTGGCACATTTGAAACAGGAAATGCTTTCTTTTTTACGCGGTAGGGTATTCAGCTCTACTCTACGTGATGTTCAGCATCTTGCCTCATTACTTGGACTACCTGGAAGGAATTTGCCTGGTTTTCTCCGTACGATACGCAAATGGGGGAGGGGTTATTAAGTCCTTAAAGTCCTCCGGAAGGCACTGCCCTCCTTTTTCAGCGTCACGGGCTAATTCAGGCTTCTACGTACCGGTGTTCCATCACAACCGATGCTTCATGAACTCTTTGACTTGGTCTAGATGTTGTTGTCTACCGAGAAGGATAAGAAATAAAAATGAGGACAAATCATATTCAAACCAAATTAAAACTTTGCCATTTCTGAACGAATAATTTTTTGTCAAAAAAATGTATAATTAACAATCCCCAATGCTTTAATTTTAGGTATTTTAAATTTTTAAATGTTCTGAAAGGCATAAAAAATGTTAAATATTCCACCACGCAATACATCCTAAACTACTAGTATTCTAACATCGTAAAGATTCTAATTCCCCAAATATTCGTGTTTACTGTTGTGGAACTCATTAAAAATCTAATGCGATCTATGCAATGAATCTTTAATAATGTTACCACGCGTATATGATGTCCCATTGCTTATAAAGAAATCCGTGAATTTTACCGAATTTGTTCGAAAGGCTCAAGGATTGTTTAAACAGCGAGTTTGTTTCTTTGAAGAAAAACAAAAGGAGCACTATCTTCTGTTTGTACTTGAAGTTGACATTACACTATTTTTTGTCTGGCTCTAACAATTTTGATTTGATCGTTTATTGTTGAATTTTTTATCTAAGTAAAACGACATTGGGATTCAACTTTGTCGAAAAAAATCTCAATTAAAAAATTGTTTTCAAATCTTTAGTGCTGTTGGTTACACTGTAGTAAGTGAAATCAATTATTTTGAAGATATCTTATAAATAAACGAATAAACCTAATTTAAACGAATATATACACTGAAGTGACAAAAGTCATGGGATACCTCTTAATATCGTGTCGGCCCTCCTTTCGCCCGGCGAAGTGCAGCAACTCGACGTGGCATGGACTCAACAAGTCGTTGGAAGTCTTCTGCAGGAATATTGTGCCATGCTGTCTCGATAGACGCCCATAATTGTGAAAGCGTTTATGGTGCAGGATTTTGGGCACGAACAGACTTCTCAATGATGTCCCATAAATGCTCGATGGGATTCATGTCGGGCGATCTGGTGGCCAGATCATTCGTTGGAATTGTCCAGAATGTTCTTCAAACCAATCGCGAACAGTTGTGGCCTGGTGAGATGGCGCATTGTCATCCAAAAATATCCCATCGTTGTTTGGGTACATGAAGTCCATGAATGGCTGCAAGTGATCTCAAGTAGCTGAACATAAGCATTTCCAGTCAATGTTCGGTCCAGTCGCACCAGAGGACCAAGTCCATGCCATGAAAAAAAAACAGCCCACACCATTACGGAGCCACCACCAGCTTGAATAGTGCTTTGCTGACAGTTTGGGTCCATGGCTTCGTGGGGTCTGCGCCACCTCGAACCCTACCATCAGCTCTTACCAACTGAAATCGTGACTCATCGGACCAGGCCACGGTTTTCCATTCATCTAGGGACCAACCGATAGCTCACGTGACCACGAGAGTCGCTGCAAGCGATGTCGTTCTGTCAGTAAAGGCACTCGAGAGTCGGTCTTCTGCTGGAATAGCCCAAGAAAGCCAAATTTCTCCGCACAGTTCTAACAGACAAGTCCCTTGTACGTCCCACATTGATTTCTGCGGTTATTTGACGCAGTGTTGCTTATCAGTTACGACTCTTTGCAGACGTCGCCGGTCTCGGTCGTTAAGTGCAGGCGGTCGACCACTGCGCTGTCCATGGTGGGATGTTATGCCTGAAATTTCATACTCTCGGCACACTCTTGACACAGTGGATCTGCGAATGTTGAATTCCCTAACGATTTCCGAAATGGCATGACCCATGCGTCTAGCTCCAACTAACATTCCGCGTTCAAAGTCTTAATTCCCGTCGTGCGGTCATCATCACGTCAAAACCTCTTCACATGAATAACTTGAACAGAAATGAAGGCTCTGCGAAAGCACTGCGCATTTATACCTGTTCTGCGCGATGCTACTGCCATCTGAAAATTTGCATATTGCTATCCCATGACTTTTGTCACTTCAGTGTATATTTATAGGAATTTCTTTATTTATTAAAAGTCTTTATTTATTTTGAAGATATTTATTTTTAAAAATATTTTTCAATTTCCATAGAGAAATCAACGTGGAAGACTTATTTACGGTTTTTTCCAACGTATTTTTATAATACCAGTAAACATTTTTAAAATTCTAAAATTCCGCCGGGGCCTTATGGAAGAGTGACTTGTCGTCTGGCGCACTTTGCCACAGATGTCGAGTCTCGGCAGTGCCATTGATGCTTTGTAGTGGCTGGGAATCCACTTTAAGCCGTAAGTCCACATCTAATATGACTGTAAAGCTGATAAACTACCCCATAAAAAGTCAGCGTCACGGAGCCAACTCAGATTTCTATCTACGGTTGTACCATCTCTACAGAAGTTGCCTCCCTTTTCCATTAGACCAATCCAGTAGACGTCGCTGGCCACCAAGTGGGATAAGAAAACAACAAAATATTACATTATTGTGTATGATAAAAGGCTACATGTGGAAATTTTAATAAAGAAATTACATTTGAAATTTAAACATTCTCAATAATAATAAAAATTTTAAATTATTTGTGTTTTTATAAAAGTATTCTTCTTTTTCATTGGTGCAACAGCCCTATGCGGGCCAAGGCCATCTGCCTACTGGCAGATTTCGAGACAGGAGATGATTTCTTTTTAAGATGTAGGGTGGTTAGCCCTATTTGCAACGCTCTAGAATCATATTATACCGAGAACTAAGATTTAGAATCGATTCCAAACCCCTATAAACATATATGATACAGCCGGAACTCGAACCCGAAACCAGTGGAACTGCGCGCCATAGCGTTAGTCTAAATGTATGTTTAGCTATATAAAAAAAAAAAATCAGAAATTGTTCTAAATAGTTTTAACAATATAAGTCAATCAAAGTAGATAGGCACAAGTAATCCAATAATTGTAAAAATAAATAATTAAGCTGATTTTTATTTAAAAAATTAAAATTCCATTTCTTAAATTCCATTTCTTCTCTTTTTCCTTTCAAGAAAAAGCTAGTAAAATTGTAAAGCTAACATAACATAAAGGACATGAAACTGGAAATATTCAATTTCTCACATTTCATCTTAACAAGCCGAATAACAATGAAATACTAAACGAAGAAAATTGCCTACAAAATGTCATAAAATTTTTATTTTCTAACACAAAACTGAAAATCATCGAATCTTTGCGAGAAATATCAGAACACATCTCCTTGTAGCATAAAAAAATTTAATAGTCAACAATAAATCCAGCCACTGTAGCAAGAACATTCTTTTCAACAAACAAGCACCAGACATCTAGTGCACCATTCTTACCTTGTATCACGGACACCAAAACTGTAAATCGCCCCACATCCGACAGGTAAGACATTTCCTCACAAATGACATCGTCCACCGATGTGGTTGCGATGCCTCGGTGTATTATATGAGTGCATTCGAGATCTGATGTCCTCTGCAATGCGAGAAATCGTTCAATATACACCCTTTAAATATGCTGCTGAAATGTCTGTTATCCCTGTTTGACAGCGTCTGGGTTTACATTTTTTTCTTTCCAGTCACTGTCAAAAAACATCTGTTTTCCCCAGCAAACAATACAGGAAGAGGAAAGAACAAAAATAATATATATATATAAAATACCTATGCACGCACTATCGACACACACACATATATATATCTAAGGTTATGTTAGCATGTGGATATGGAAAGAATAAGTTGAGCTAAAAAAAAGGTTGTCTGGTCTTATCGATAACCTTTCTTTCCATCTCTCTCTCTCTATATATATATACAGAAAGACAATACAGTGCATTCATATACTGGAATTTTGAACGAATCACAAAGGGCAAAAGCTTAAATAAAATGAAAAGGAAAGAAATAAAAGAAAGAAAGAAAAGACTGAGGACATAAGAAAAATGATTCCGATTTTTCAGACATTTTTGTTTCTTAAGAGTCAATCTCCAGAATGTTTATTTCTTATTGTTGTTTATTTGTTTTTTCACAGTATGTGCGCGTCAGAAGGCACATGCCTTCCATTTGCGGAGAGGGCACATATATATATATATATATATATATAAAGCTCCGTTGTTTTTCAGAGGTTTGCATCCATATGCTTAGACGTTTCTTTTTTTTTTTTTAAACTGACTTCTGATATTCTTTTGTTCCATCTTTTCTTCTAAGAACCTGCCCTCCAGCTGGTGTGACCCTAGTATATATCTAAATATGAATACTGTATGCTCGAAATATTTACGTCGAAGATTGTGACCTGAGCCTTATGTTCTGTTTTAAGGCCAAAAATCTAAGCAATAAAAAGTAGAAAAATACATTTTCCGCCGCCTTCTTTTTATTTACTATGGATATTTTGTTCTAAATTGCTGTCAGTGTATTCAGAAGTAACAGTTTTTATCCACTGGCATGTGTTTTCGTTTTAATACAGTATGAAAAATTCCTTTGGATATGATTCCTAGGATGCAGAATTGTATTGGACGTTAGATTTTATTCTGAAGCCATTCTGTATGTGATGTTTGATTTCCCTTTAGACTGCCACACAGGAAATGAAAGGAATTCTGAAATCCATGTCCTGCTCGAAATATCCATATACTAGTAAAAATAGTAAGATGTTGCAGAGATGTGAGAAACATAGTTTGCAAGTGTATCTTCTACTGGTACCTCAATATTTTTTCAAGAAGCAAAGCTAACTTAACAAATATGCGCATAAATTTTGTTTAAATTTAAAAGACTATCATTGTCGTCTATATACTATAATTGAAGTAAAATTTTAATATGTAAATAATCTATATTGTGGGATATTCGAAAAAAATAATAGATTGAAATCATTTAATTAATGATCACATCTAATACATTATCACCATTCTTTTAAATACTTTTAGTGAGGTACAAATGAGGTTCTTAGATCTTTACACTGCATTGCATTACTTGCAGTTTAATCTGACAGGCAATGAGGATTTTTTAATTTTCCAATTAACTTTCGATTTCTTACATTTAAAAAAGAAGAGGAAATTATAAACCAAACATAGCTTAAAGGACATGAACATGGAAATATTCCATTTCTCACATTTCATCTTAACAAGCCGAATAACAATGTAAAACTAAACGAAGAAAATTGCTCACAAAATGTCATAAAATCTTTCTTTTCTAACACGAAATTGAAAATTAACGAACCTTACTACAAATTCCAGAATGCATCTCCTTGTAACATAAAAAAACAGTTAATAGTCAACAATAAATCCAGCCACTGTAGCAAGAAATTTTTTTTTCCAACAAACAAGCACCAGACATCTAGTGCACCATTCTTACCTAGTGTCACGGACACCAAAACTGTAAATCGCACCGCATCCGACAGGTAAGACATTTCCTGACAAATGATATCGTCCTCCGATGTGGTTACGATGCCACGGTGTATTTATATGAGTGGATTTGAGATCTGATCTCCTCTGCAATGCGAGAAATCGTTCGATTTATACCCTTTAAATCTGCTGCTGAAATATCTGTTATCCCTATTTTGACAGCATAATGTCGGGATTCAATTTTTCTTTCCAGTTACTATCAAAAACATCTGTTTTCACCAAAAATGTTAATATACAGGGAAAAGGAAAAAAAAAAATAATACATATATATATAAATACCCATGCACGCGCTATCAACATACCTATATATATATATATATAAGGTTATGTTAGCATGCGGGTATAAAAGAATAACTTGAGCAAAAAAAGTTTGTCTGGTCTTATCGATAACCTTTCTTTCTCTCTCTTTATATATATACATATATACATACAGATAAACAATACAGTGCACTTATATACTGGAATTTTCAACGAATCAGAAAGGGCAAAAGCACAAATAAAAAATAAATAAAATGAAATGGGAAGAAATAAAGAAAGAAGGAAGGAAAGACTGAGGACACAAGAAAAATTACTTCCGATTTTTCAGACATTTTTGTTTCTTAGCTTCAATCTCCAGAATGTTTATTTCTTGTTGTTGTTTATTTGTTTTTGTTCACCGTATGTGTGTGTTAGAAGGCACACACCTTTCATATTCGAGGATGGTATATACATATATATATAAAGATCGGTTGTTTCGCAGAGGTTTGCATCCATATGCTTAGATGTTCCATTTCTTTAAACTGAGTTCTTATATTCTTTTGTTCCGTCTTTTCTTCTAAGAACCTGCCCTCCAGCTGGTGTGACCCTAGTATATATCTAAATATGAATACTGTATGCTCGACATATTTAGGTCGAGGATTGTGACCCGAGCCTTATGTTCTGTTTTAAGGCCAAAATATAAGCAATAAAAAGTAAAAAATACCCATTCGGCCATCTTCTTTTTTTATTTACTAGTACTATGGATATTTTGTTCAAAATTGCTGTCAGTGTATTCAGAAGTAACAGTTTTTTTCCACTGGCATGTGTTTTCGTTTTAATACAGTATGAAGTGAAATTCCTTTGATGTGATTAAACTTATTTTTGGGATTCAGAATTGTAATGGATATTAGATTTTATTCTGGAGCCATTCTGTATGTGATGTTTGATTTCCTTTAGACTGGCACACAGGAAATGAAAGGAATTCTGAAATCCATGTCCTGCTCAAAATATCTATATACTAGTAAAAATAGTAAGATGTTGCAGAGATGTGAGAAACATAGTTTGCAAGTGTATCTTCTACTGAACATCAATATGTTTTCAAGAAGCAAAGCAAACTTAACATATGTCCATAAATTTTGTTTAATTTTAAAAGACTATCATTGTCGTGTAACACAGTTCACAAGCGTATCTTCTACTGCTGCTTCACTATATTATTTCAAGAAAAACAGTAATCTTAACAAATATGCGCATAAATTTTGTTTAAATTTAAAAGACCATCATTGTCGTCTATATACTATAATGGAAGTAAAATTTTAATATGTAAATAATCTATATTGTGGGATATTCCGAAAAAAATAATAGATTGAAATCATTTAATTAATGATCACATCTAATACATTATCACCATTCTTTTAAATACTTTTTAGTGAGGTACAAATGTTCTTAGATCTTTACACTGCATTGCATTACTTGCCGTTTAATCTGACAGGCAATGAGGATTTTTTAATTTTCAAATTAAAATTTGATTTCTTAAATTTAAATAAAGAACTGGAAATTATAAAACCAAACATAGCTTAAAGGACATGAACATGGAAATATTCCATTTCTCACATTTCATCTTAACAAGCCGAATAACAATGTATAACTAAACGAAGAAAATTGCTCACAAAATATCATAAAATCATTCTTTTCTAACACGAAATTGAAAATCAACGGACCTTTGCTACAAATTCCAGAATGCATCTCCTTGTAACATAAAAGAACAGTTAATAGTCAACAATAAATCCAGCCACTGTAGCAAGAACATTTTTTTCCAACAAACAAGCACCAGACATCTAGTGCACCATTCTTACTTAGTGTCACGGACACCAAAACTGTAAATCGCACCGCATCCGGCAGGTAATACATTTCGACAAATGACATCGTCCTCCGATGTAGTTACGATGCCACGGTGTATTTATATGAGTGGATTTGAGATCTGATCTCCTCTACAATGCGAGAAATCGTTCGATTTATACCCTTTAAATCTGCTGCTGAAATGTCTGTTATCCCAATTTTGACAGCATAATGTCGGGATTCAATTTTTCTTTCCAGTTACTATCAAAAACATCTGTTTTCACCAAAAAATGTTAATATACAGGAGAAGGAAAAAACCAAAATAATACCTATATATAAAAATACCCATGCACGCTATCAACATACCTATATATATATATATAGATATATATATATAGATATATATAAGGTTATGTTAGCATGTGGGTGTAAAAGAGTAACTTGAGCAAAAAAAAGTTTGTTTGGCATATTGATAACCTTTCTTTCCGTCACTCTCTCTTTATATATACATATATACAGAAAGACAATACAGTGTATTCATATACTAGAATTTTCAACGAATCAGAAAGGGCAAAAGCACAAATAAAAAATAAATAAAATGAAATGGGAAGAAATAAAAGAAAGAAGGACAGACTGAGGACACAGGAAAATGACTTCCGATTTTTCAGGACATTTTTGTTTCTTAGCTTCAATCTCGAGAATGTTTATTTGTTGTTGTTGTTTGTTATTTTTTCACCGTATGTGTGTGTTAGAAGGCACACGCCTTTCATATTCGAAGATGGTATATACATATATATATAAATCTCTGTTGTTTTGCAAAGGTTTGCATTCATATTCTTAGATGTTCCATTTTTTTTTTAACTGAGTTCTTATATTCTTTTGTTCCGTCTTTTCTTCTAAGAACCTGCCCTCCAGCTGGTGTGACCTTAGTATATATCTAAATATGAATACTGTATGCTCGACATATTTAGGTCGAGGATTGTGACCCGGAGCCTTATGTTATGTTTTAAGGCCAAAATATAAGCAATAAAAGTAGGAAAATACCCTTTCGGCCATCTTCTTTTTTATTTACTAGTACTACGGATATTTTGTTCAAAATTGCTGTCAGTGTATTCAGAAGTAACATTTTTTTCCACTGGCATGTGTTTTCGTTTTTAATACAGTATGAAGTGAAATTTCTTTGGATGTGATTAAGCTTATTCCTGGGATACAGAATTGTATTGGATGTTAGATTTTTATTCTGGAGCCATTCTGTATGTGATGTTTGATTTCCCTTTAGACTGCCACACAGGAAATGAAAGGAATTCTGAAATCCATGTCCTGTTTGAAATATCTATATACTAGTAAAAATAGTAAGGTTTTGCACAGATGTGAGAAACATAGTTTAGAAGTGTATCTTCTACTGGTACATCCATATTTTTCAAGAAACAGTTATATTAGCAAATGTCTGCATAAATTTTATATAAATGTAAAAGTTTATCATTGTCGCCCTTAAAGGTAGCAAAACATCTACTATAATATAATTAAAATATAAGATAAATAATCTATATTGTAGGATATTTCGAAGTTTACTAAATTTTAATTACGGGTCTCATCTGACATTACTAGTGCATTCTACTTGTACATGACCTCATACAAATTCATGGTCTCATTACTAGTACAACCACAGGCTTCAGGGGGTCGAATCATGTCAGTGGCATGGATGTTTGTTAGTGAGTTCGAGTCCACACCGTGGCATGAATGTTTGTTAGTTATTCGGAATTGACGTTAAATTGTATATTCTGGTCTAATTAGCCCAAAGTGTGCAAAATGACCGTAGTACTCAAACCAAATCGCTATCAATTTTATTACTAAAAGATATGATGACTGAGTGATTAGCGCTCTGGCGCTCGGTGCCACAGGTTTCAGGTTCGTGCCCCGGTGAGGTTACGGATGTTTGCAGTGGTTCAAAATCAACTTTAAGTCGTATGTCCCGGTCTCATATCAATGTAGAGCCTCTAGGAGCCAAGTCAGACTTCTACCTACGGGTGTTCCACCACAACAGATGTTGGCCCAATTTTCCTTCTTTCATGAGACCACACAGGTTCTGTTGACTTGGTCTAGATGTTGCTATCCACCAAGTAGGATAAGAAAACAACAAAATATAAAAAATATTTTGCTATAAATATCGAGTATTAAAAACAATAATAATCTGACAGCATTGTGTATAATAAAATTGCTTGATATGTCGTTTAATAAAAAGAAAATATATTTGAAATTTAAACATTCACAACAATATTAAAAATTTTAAAATTATTTATGCTTTTATGAAAATTTAGTTAGTTAAAAGAAATAAAAATCATATATTATTCAAAATAATTTTCACAATCTAAAAACATTCAGAGTCGATCGGCACAATTAACTCAGCCAAACCATAAAAAATGTACTGTAATTCGAAATCTAAATAAATAAGTATTTTTTTTTTCGTTTTACTAATTAAAAGTCAATTTCTTAAAATTTATAAAAAATTACGTGAAATTGTAAAACAAACATAAAAAAGGACAAATTTCTCACCGTTCATCTTAACAAACTGAATAACAATGTATTATTAAACACGCAAATTGCAAGAACAGAAAAAATGTTATATATTATTCAAAATAGTTTCAATCTAAAACATTCAAAGCGATGATCGGCACAATTAACTGAGCCTATAATTACTATAATTCCTAAACTAACTAAATAAATTTTTATTTTATTAATCAAAATTCGATTTCTTAAGTTTCCAAAAAGCGCATGAAATTGTATATCAAATATAAAATAAAGGACATAAAGTTGAAATATGCAGTGTCTCCCATACATATTACACTCACGTCCATAAATTAAGGATAATTCAGAATCACACAGAAATTTAACTCTAAAATAAAAATTTCACCTGTAGAATTATCACACACATCTTGAAGAAGAATATGTAAATTACAGGAAACCACCAGATGGCGCGAATATACGTCACAATGACGAGAGCGTAAGAGAGGGGTTATATATGAATGGTGGCAAAGAAGTAAAATTGTTCACAATCGCTTTAAAAAGCTTTTCAGTGCAATAACCGCATAGTTATGGCACAAAGGAAGCATTTGGATGATTTTTAAGTGGTAGAATTATCGGACGACTGCAATGTGGACGTACCCAGCTGGAAGTATCCGAGGAACTTGAATCGCCCAGAGTGTCATCTCCAGCCTTTGGCAACGACTCCAAGATGATGGTAATGTGAGTAGATGTTACAGCACAGGTCGCCCCGAGTTACAACGCCGAGTGAGGACCGGTATTTAGCAGTTACTGCCAAAAGAAACAGACGAAGACAGCATCAGACCATCTCACCGGACTTGAATCCAATAGAGCATATGTGGGATATGCTAGGTCGACTAATTGTAGCCCGTCAACGCCCTCCCCCACCTGTCAACCATAACTTCGGAGGGCATTGCTTGATGAGTGGTGTAAAAGATCAGATTGATAATTTGATACTCAGCCTGCCTAGGCGTTGTAAGGTCTGTATTGCATCGTCCGGGAGACATACTCCATATTAACCATCATAGCTAACCATGTTATACTGTTTTTTGTAAATAAGTTCTTTTTTGAAATTTGCTTAAGTAAAATCGCAAATTTTATTAAATGTCAAACATATACCATTGTTTTGCTTTTTTACCTTTTTGTTTAATAAATAGACTTTACAATTTTGCCTATGAACTCTTTCTTTGCCTGAAATTCATTATCGTTAATTTATGGACATGAGTGTGTTTTAACAAGCTAAATAACAATGTAATATTAAACGACCAAAATTGTTGACAAAGTGTCATAAAAACTTTGCCCTCTAACACAAAAACAGAAAATCATCGAACCTTTCCGACAAATTCCAGAACGCATTTCTCTGTAACATGAAAAAAAAGTTAATAATAAATCCAGCCACTGTAGCAAGAACATTCTTTTCCAACAAACAAGCACTAGACATCAAGAGCACCATTCTTACCTAGTGACACAGACACCAAAACTGTAAATCGCACCGCATCCGACAGGTAAGACATTTCCTGACAAATGATATCGTCCACCGATGTCGTTGCGATGCCTCGGTGTATTATATGAGTGCATTCGAGATCTGATCTCCTCTGCAATGCGAGAAATCGTTCGATGTATGCCCTTTAAATCTGCTGCTGAAATGCCTGTTATCCCTATTTTGTCAGCACGACGTCGGGATTCCATTTTTCTTTCTGGTCACTATCAAAAACATATGTTTTCAACAACAAATGTTAATATACAGGAGAAAGAAGAAAACCAAAAATAATATATACATATATACCCATGCACGCGCTTTCAACACACACACACACACACACACACACATATGTTAGCATGTGGGTATAGAAAAGAATAACTTGAGAAAAAAAAAAAGGTTTGTCTGGTCTTATCGATAACTTTTCTTTTCTCTCTCTTATATATATACATATATACATACAGATAAACAATACAGTGCATTTATATACTGGAATTTTCAACGAATCAGAAAGGGCAAAAGCACAAATAAAAATATATAAAATGAAAAGGGAAGAAATAAAGAAAGAAGGATGGAAAAGACTGAGGACACAAGAAAAAATGACTTCCGATTTTTCAGACATTTTTGTTTCTTAGCTTCAATCTCCAGAATGTTTATTTCTTGTTGTTGTTTATTTGTTTTTTTCACCCTATGTGTGTGTTAGAAGGCACACGCCTTTCATATTCGAAGATAGTATATATATATATATATATATATATATAAGCTATATATATATTATATTATAAAGCTCTGTTGTTTTTCAGAGGCGTGCATCCATATGCTTAGTTGTTCCATTTTTTTTTTTTTTTAAACTGACTTCTTATATTCTTTTGTTCCATCTTTTTCTTCTAAGAACCTGCCCTCCAGCTGGTGTGACCTTAGTATATATCTAAATATGAATACTGTATGTCTGAAATATTTAGGTCGAGGATTGTGACCTGGAGCCTTATGTTCTGTTTTAGGGCCAAAAATATAAGCAATAAAAAGTAGAAAAATACCCTTTCGTCCATCTTCCTTTTTTTTATTTACTATGGACATTTTGCTCAAAATTGCTGTCAGTGTATTCAGAAGTAACAGTTTTTTTTCACTGGCATGTGTTTTCGTTTTAATACAGTAAGAAGTGAAATTTCTTTTGGATATGATTAAACTTATTCCAGGGATGCAGAATTGTATTGGATGTTGATTTTTTTCTGGGCCAGTCTGTATGTGATGTTTGATTTCCCTTTAGACTGGCACACAGGAAATGAAAGGAATTCTGAAATCCATGTCCTGTTCGAAATATCTATATACTAGTGAAAATACTAAAATGTTGCAAAGATGTGAGTAACATAGTTTACAAATGTATTTTCTACTGGTACATCCATATTTTTTTCAATAAGTAAAGCAATCTTAACAAATATTTGCATAAATGGTATTTAAATTTAAAAGATTTTCATTGCCATTCTTAAGAATAATAAAACATGTACTATGATGGTAGTAAAAATATGATATATAAATAATATAAATTGTGGGATATTTCGAAAAAATGTTAAATGAAATAAACGAAAATTATTTAAGTAATGGTGTCAACTAATGCATATTAACCATTCGTTTAAAAACTTTTATGGAAGTACAAGTGTTCTTAGATCTAAACACAATATTCAATTAATTGTTAGTTCACTGTACAAGGCATTCAGATTTTAACATTTTATTTTATGTTATATGCAGCGAATATTTATATTTTAATTATGATGACTATAAGTTGGGTGTTCAATTTTTTAAGTAATAGTCATATTTATTCCAGTTTTCAATTGATTGATTAATTTAAATTGCGTAGTACTGCCAATTTAAGAGTTAAATTCATTTTAAAATGATAATTTTTTTAATTGTTGTTTCAAGTTAATTTTTCTTGTCAAAAAGTTTTCTTCTTCTTTATTGGCACAGCAGCTCCATGGTGTCTGCCTCCTGGCACATTTCGTGACAGGAGATGTTTTTTTTTTTTTTTTAAGCGGTATGGTTATCAGCCGTTCGTCCAAGATTCATATTAGACCAGGAACTTTAAGGTGGATTCTGAACCATTATAACCATCCATGACACCGCAGAGACTCAAACCCGAAACCTGTGGCATGAGTGCCAGAGCGCTAGTCACTCGGTCAACAGGTCCCTTACAACGTTTTTTGCTGAATAAAAATATTCCAAAACAGATCAGACGTGGCGAATAATGTGAGAGTTGCACTGGTCAAAATAAAGCCACGCGTATGAGATCAGATAAAGCTGTTGATTTCTATTGAATTTTGAAATTAAATTTGAGGACGCTTGACTCGTGGCTTAGTCGCAACGAGCGCCTTCGATGAGATTTTTATAGATACTGTTTCAAAACCGAGGTGACTCGATGGCGTTTGTGATGTTCAGCATTATGCCTCATTTGTCGGACTAACTGGTGGAAGTTTTCCGGTTTTTTTTCCCATACGATACGAAAATGAGGGGTATTTTCCCTAAAAGGCACTTTTCTCCAGGAAGCCAAGTTCAGACATTTACCTACTGGTTCCCCATCACAATAGAAGCTTTTCCTGTTTCCATGGATTCTTTGACTTGGTCCAGATGTTGCTGTCTACCAAGTCGTATAAGAAAAAAATTGAGGTCAAATTTAATTTAAATTCAAATTAAAACTTTGCATTTTCTGAATGAATAATTTTTTTGTCAAAAAAAAAAATTTATTAACAGTCGCCTATATGTTAATTTGAGCTATATTAAATTTTAAAAAGTTCTGAATGTTACAGAAAATTTTCCATGCAAAAAAATCCCGAACTGTTCTAACATCCTAAAGATTCTAATTATCCACAATACTAAATCACCAAATATTCGTGTTTACTGTTGTGGAACTCATTAAAATCTAATGCGATCTATGCAATGAATCTTTAACATTGTTGCCACGCTTGTTTCATGTCCCATTGCTTTTAAAGGAATCCGACAATTTCACCGAATTTGTTCGAAAAGGCGCAAGGATTGTTTAAACAGCGAGTTTGTTTCTTTTGAAGAAAACAAAAAGGAGTTGTACCTTCTGTTTATCCTTGAAGTTGACATTACACTCTTTATCTGGCTCTAACAATTTTGATTTGATGGTTTATTGTAGAATTTTGTACCTAAGTAAAGCGACATTGGGATTCGACTTTGTGAAAAAAATACCTCAATTCAAAAATTATTTTTAAGTCTACCTTACACTGTAGTAAGTGAAATTAATGATTTTGAAGATATCTTATAAATAAACTTAATTTAAACGAATGACTCTTAAATGCACCAAGTAATGAGAATATATATATATATATTAAATTACACCAGGGGGATTTTTTTATTTATTAAAAGTCTTTATTTATTTATTTTGAAGCTATTTATCTTTAAGGATATTTTTTACATCAAGAACAAATTTTTTTCAATCCACATAGGGCACTCAACCTGAAAGATTTTAAAATTCTACAATTTTTTTTCCAAACATATTTTTATAATACCAGTAATGATTTTAAAATTCCAGAACCCCCCATATTGAATTCGTCAATAAATTTTGCAATGAACCTATAATTAAGCCGGTTTTGCCAAGAATCGAATGGATTTTGTAGCCCTCTATCGATATTCATGGGCCGATGGTAGCGTACACAATTACCATTTAAACGAGGAGGAACCAGGTTAACGAATCCGTTATAAAGCTGTATATAACACATTTACATTATTTTGTAATGAACATATACACTTAAGTTGCTGTTGCTGCTTTTAGAAACGAGGAGAATCGAATGAGATTTCGACAGCATGTGTAACGCCTCTGGCATCGATATTCAGACTTCTGGTTGAAATAGTTCTTAAGATACTGTATATAACACATTAGCATACATTATTTTGTAATGAACATATACACTTAAGCTATAAGCTTGCGTTGCAGTAGCTGTTTTTTGAAATGAGAAGATCGATTGCGATTTTGACAACATGTGTTAAGCATCTGACATTGATAGTCAGACTGTTTGGTTTAAGTATTTTGGGGTTTACCAGGAGGTTTTGCCTAAAGTCCTCTGGTAGGCAACTCTCTTCGCTCATAACCAGTCGGTGGACGGATATACTAAGTGGACAATGAGACCCATGTTGAATAAAAATTTACTTGAAAGATAATATTATCTCGATTAATTTATCTTTTATGTTACCACAATTTTATTATTTCGTATTACGAAAAATATTGTCATAATTATTTCAAAGAAGCCATTATTTATTGTACTATATTTAAGATATCGTATATAACACAATATTTTGTAAAGAACATATTTAAAATAATGTAAAAACATCGATTAATATAATTGTAAGTCTAAGAATTATTAGATAACAAAACTATTAGACATTGTTAACTAATAATGATCATAAATCATGAATTAAATTGAGAATTTCATAATCGCAATATATTAAAGTGAGACATTCATTAATTGTCATATTAATGATAATTTTGGTTTTTTAATTTATTCAAATTTCATTATATGTAAAATGAAAATCATATTATAAATCATAAATGAATCTCATTAAATTTTTTTGAATGAATTTTTTTATATTGTTATCATGATAATGAACATTATTATTTTGTAATGAATATATTTAAAATCATCGATTGATATAACTTTAAGTCTACATTTATAAATCATGAATGAATTGAGAATTTAATAATAACAATGGGTTAACTTAAAAAAAAAGTTTTAATTTTTCGTTAATTGCCACATCATTGATAATTTTGATTTTTTATTTTATTCAAATTTTATTATACATAAAATGGAAATCATATAATAATTCATAAATGAATCTCATTTATCTATCTTTTTGATTGAATTTTTTTCATATTGTTATCATTTGTGTTAATATAAAACATTACATTAATAATTTTATAAAAGGAAATATAAAAGCAAATATCTTATCATAAAATATAAGTGAATTTTAAAATTTACATTACTGATTGAACATTTAATTCATTTATCTAATAGAGTGCTAAAGAAAATTTTTAGTTTTTATAGAGATAAATATTCATTTCTTTGCAAATAATAAAGTTGTGATATTCATTTTAAATTTGATTTTTAATAATTAAATTGGGAAAATAATTTTAACATCTTAGAGAAAAAAATGTTTTTTTTCATAACACTTAGAAGAAAGATGAGTGAAATATAGTAAAATTAATTCACAAATTCAAACTTTCTTAGAGCAGATTTCTTTCTTTATTTTTATAATACAGATGTTGAAATATTTGAAGTTATGAAATCAAACATCAAAGAATATACAAATAATAAATATAAAGTAATATTTGCTAAAATAATATTTTTGGAAGATTAGTATTTCATAATAACTTCCGTTAAACTTGTGTATAAGATTTTTATCAGAACAATTTTATGGAATAATTTATTATTTTTATTCTAGAAATTCCCTTTGAAAAACTTTTAGAATCATTTTACAATATAATAAAAATTGAAGAAATAATTTTAAAAAAAAAAAAAATAAAATATAAAGCGATTTTTCATTTCAATAGCATATTTTATCACAATCTATTGCATAAATTTGAAATTAATAGCATTTATATATATAAATATGCAAAGGAATTTCATTTGATGAAGACATATGGAAGTGTTTTATGTAATAGTTTGTCTGCTCTACTTTTACTACATAACACTTAATTCATTTGGTCTAAGAAAGTACTGAAGAATGTTTTTAGTTTTTTTTTTATAGAAATACGTATTTATTTCTTTGTACATAATAAATTATAATTCTCATTTTAAACTTGATTTCTAGCAATTAAATTACGAAAATAATCTTAAAAATATTTCTTTTTTTCAAAGTATTCTTAAGAAAAATAGAGGATCAGAAAATATAGGAAAGCTATTTTACAAATTCAAATTTCCTAAAGGAGATATTTTCCTTTATTTTTAGAATACAGACGTTGAAATAGTTGAAGTTATGACATCAAATATCAAAGAAACTATAAAAATAAATGTAAAATAATATTTTGGAATGTTAGTATTTGATAAAAACTTTTCTGCTAAACTCATGCATAATACTTTTATCAAAGAATTTTCTAGAATGATTTATTGTTTTTTTAGGAGTTCCTTTTAAAAAACTTTAGAGTCATTTTGCACTATTCTGAAAATCTCAAAAAATAATTATTTAAAAAATCAAATATAAAGCAATTTTTCATTTCAGTAAGCCTATCTTATTACAGTATATTGCATATTTTGGAAATTAATAGGATTTATAAATAAAATAAGCAAATTAATTTCATTTGATGAACATATATGGAAGCTTTTTATGTAATAATTTGTTTGATCTGCTTTACATGTTAAAATATATATTTAATTTATCATTGAGTTATTATATGTTACAAAACACATAATGATACTACAATGATAAAAAATAATACTTTTATTTAATATTTCAAATATAACTGGTTAAAGAAGATTTAAAATGAAACTTGATAAACAAATGTATAACCTAACACAAATTTAAACATTTCCACATTAATTTTTAAATTTTTATTTATGCTATTATATTAGAATACTGAAAATATAAAAACTATGAATATTTTAGTATAAATTATTAGTATCATTATCATCGGCGTAACAGCCCCAGGGTGGACCGTTTACCTACTAGACGATCGACGATAGATGTTTTCTTTTTAAGAGGTAGGGTGGTCAGTCATACGCCATAAGATCTCTATTAAACCGAAAACGGTTTAAAATGGATTCCAAACCATTACAAACATTCATGGCCCCGCTGGGACTCAAACCCGAAACCTATGACACCGAGGGCCAGAGCGCTAGTCACTTGGCTATCAGGCTCCAAGTATTATCATACAAGCTTAATATGCTAACAGTGGGGCCTGATGACCGAATGTCTCGCGCTCGGTACTACATGTTTCGAGATCGAGTCTCAGCGGTGCCATGGATTTTTATAGTGGTTCGGAATCTACTTTAAAACAATAGGACCCGGTAAAATATGACTTTAGAGCATTTTAAGTAGGGATGACAATCCTATCAAGTAAAAAAAAAAAATCTCTGCCTCGAAATCTGACAGTCAGCAGATGGCCTTGGCCCAACATGGGGACAACGAAGACGAAGAATATTTTAACTAAGCTTAATAATCTCTTTTATCCAACAGATTATTAAACTTCTGTATACTGTTTTATTTATTTATATTATACTCTTTTTATTATACTGCATAATTTATTTATATACTGATTAATTGCTATTGAAAAAAAGAATATTTCTCAAAAGTAAATTATTGAAGAGTTCAAACTTCTTTCATTTATGAAAATAAGGCATTAAGAAAGTGTTGCAAAAAAATAGGAGTTTAAAAACATTGTATTATATATTATTATCATTTTTTGTATATATTTCATATATTTACCTTCATCAAAGGTAAATAAATGATGGTAAAAATCATTCTCCGCTGTTCATTACAAATTTCAGCTGTTTATTATAAACATGTTTAAAATAAGATTGCAATTACAGTTAAGTGTAAAGATAATAATTTACTTCTAGTTATATCTTTATATTTTATATTGTATTTCTTGAAAAAGTAATCTTCTGTATTCTAGGATACTCTAGGCACCACTTTACGAATCAGAAGGGACTAGTCCAGGAGGAAAATTGTTCTTCCACCAAGTAATAAAAGAGAAACGCATTTCTTGTATTTTGCTATTCTTGTCTGTTGTTCGTCTTGAAGGCCGAATTTGAAAAATGACTGCACATTGATACCTCGTGATTTATGTTGTCATCTACACAAACTCACATCATAAATCGTTTCTTTTGGAGGATATTTACAGATGACAGCCTGTTTTCTCAAGATTTGATTCATGTATTTATTTTAAATATCATGAAATGTCAGATTTTGCTTTGTATAAAGTAAGTATAGTTTATTAAAAAAATGCCAAAAATTGACAGGAACATTAAACTTTTAATAATTATATAAAATGAATTATAACCACTATAGTTTACAGTTTCAATTACCCATCCTTTTATGATATGATTTTATTTTCCAAATATTATGCCTGACAAGTAATTTTTAAAATAAAGTAGTGATTCAAATTAAACAATAAGAAACTATTAAAATAATGTTGTTAAGTCCATATGATTTAAAACAAAATTATTCTTAAAACTTCCATTTATGGTTTCCAATACTTTTAAATTCTATTTTAATTATTCGTACACAATATTTATACTTCTATTTGCACCAATAATTAATAACACATTTCATTACAAACTGAATATATAAGAAAATTTGCAACATTCATGTGAGACACCATCCCAATTTCCATTGAGTTTCAATCACAATGTTGGAGAAAATGTAAGATTAGTTTTTACTTTTACTTGCAATAATTAATATATGTTATTATGATTGGATCCTTAATAATGTTTTTTACCACTGTCAAATAAGGCTGATAAATAATTATTTAGTTATAAGTTTAACGGATATATAATAATGAAAGAAATACAGCACTACATTACAAAAGTTTCAAAAATAATAGTACGAATTAGAAAGAAAAAAAAAGTTTCAAAATTATTATTATCTAAATTCCACCACGGCCACAATAAACTACGAAATTGTTAAATTTGTAATTAATTTTCCCTTAAACACGAATATCGTGACCTTAAGTTCTGAAGCAAACTCACATTGTTTAGGTGTTAAATCCAGTTTAAGTGAAGGTTTATCACAAAGCAATTATTTTATCCAGTCCTTTATTTTACGAAGTACAGCATGCTGCCTTTTGGAAATTAATTTCGACAAGCTATTAAGAAAATCTTAAACTTGTTACTCTGTTAATTATTCTTCCATTAAAATAACTGGCCGCACCAGTAATTTAAAGGTGCCGCACCGCATGCAAACAAAGTTTAACAACTTCAACAATGAATGTGGTGGGTGCCTCAGCGAAATTAAAATTGCAGATTGTGTCAAACCTTAAAAGTGTTGCTGTACAAAAAAAAAACCATTTGGTTTCTAATTATTAATTTAATGTAAGAAATTTCATTTGGTTTTAAATAAAATATATTAATTAATAATAATAATTCATAATTTATTCATTGTATTCATTCATATATTAAATTATTAGATAATTTTATAGATTTTCGTTATGTACATGAAACAGATTATGAGTAGAAATTATATATATATATAATGAAAGAATCACATGAAAAAATAAATAGCAAAAAATAAATAAAAATTTATATTATTTTTAAAAAGACATTCATTATACTGTTAAACATTAATCAAAACATATAAAATTGGAATTAGCATGTGTAAAATGAGCAATCATGCTTATGACAGTTAGACTTTCAGAGGAATTTGGAAACTTTTTTACAATAGTTTTAAATACATTGACATACATTCAATATTATATAGAGCAACTATAATGTATATAACAATATTAAAGAAATAATTGCGAATATGGGATATTTAAAATGGGATTAATTAAATATGGGATTCTTATGGGAATTAAAAGATTAATGTTATTCAAGATAATAAAGTTATTTGAAATATACTGCATTTCAATAATTTTTAAGGTAAAGATAATTTTTTTATTTTTTATTTTTACCTGTGACAATTAATGTATGTTATTATGAATAGTTCCTTAACAATATTTTCTAACACTTTCAAATAACTCTGACAAATTGCTTAGTTATCATTTTAAGGGATATGCAATAATGAAAGAAATATAGTAATACAGTTTCAAAAGTAATAGTATAAAAAGAAAGAAAAAAAATAGTTTCAAAATTATTATTATCTAAATTCCACCACGGCCACAATAAACTACGAAATTGTTAAATTTGTAATTAATTTTCCCTTAAACACGAATATCGTGACCTTAAGTTCTGAAGCAAACTCACATTGTTTAGGTGCTAAATCCAGTTTAAGTGAAGGTTTATCACAAAGCAATTATTATTATCCAGTCCTTTATTTTAAGCAGAACAAGAGGCTGCCTTTTCGAAATTAATTTCGACAAGCTATTAAGAAAATCTTAAACTTGTTACTCTGTTAATTATTCTTTCATTAAAATAACTGGCTGCACCAGTAATTTAAAGGTGCCGCACCGCATGCAAACAAAGTTTAACAACTTCAAAAATGAATGTGGTGGGTGCCTCAGCGAAATTAAAATTAAAATTGCAGATTGTGTCAAACCTGTGTTGCTTTATTAAAATTAGTAATTTGGTTTCTCTCTAATTTCATATGGTTTCATTTGATATGAAATAAAATATTTTAATCCATAATAAATTGTTATATTTCACTTATTATATTCATGGATTTAATTATTAGACATCTTTATAGATTTTTCTCTATATACAATGGAACAGATTATTCTTCAATTTGATATCAACTTCAGTTTCAGAATCCTGTTGGTGAAACGGACAAATATCGAATCCTGGTGGGGGCATGGATTGCATGGTTATGGAATCCACATTGTTGATGGTTTGGAATCCATTTTAAACTGCAGGTCCCTGTCTGTTTAGCCTGGTGTGCTCCAAGATGACCGTAGAGCGACAAACCAAACATACATGATTTTTCCTCTTCAATGGTGCAACAGCCCAATTGTGGACCAAAATCCCTCCTGTAGATTCGAAGCATGAGATGTTTTCTTTTTAAGGCATAGAGATGTCAGCCATATGCCTAACGTCTCTACAGTCTTAATAGAACTGGATCTACGATTAAAAGTGGATTCCAAACCACTACAAACATCCACAGAATCCCGGAACTCGAACTCGAAAACTGTGATATCGAGCCAGATGAACTAATTATGTGTAGAAATTATTCTCATAAATTTAGAAAGAAATTCTTATTCTTTCTAAAAGCGTGAAAATACGTGGTGACATTTTCTAGATAAATTATAATAAGAATTTAAAAAATGATGTTAATATTAATAATAATTATAATGTCATTTAAAATGTTAAACATATTGGTTTGTTAATTATTTTCCAAATAATTTTTACTAATTATTCTCCCATACACAATTAGATTAGGCATCTTAATTATGCATTTTTAAGAACATCGCAGCGAAATTAAAATTACAGATTGTGCCAAACCTTAAAGGTGCTGTTCTACAAAATAAATCATTTGGTTTCTGATTATTAAATTAAATAAGAAATGTCCTTTATTTTTAAATAAAATATTTTAATCTGTAATAATGATTCATAATTCATTCATTATATTCATGGTTATGACATAACCTTTATAGATTTTTCCTATGTACAATGGAACAGATTATTAATAGACATTATAACACTTTAGAAAAATTATGTTATTCGTTCACAAAATGTGAAATATGTGATGATATTAATTTCTGATAAAATGTAATTAGAATTTAAAAATATTTTATAGCTCGAAAATGTTTCGATATTAACAATATCTTAAACTTACTGCTTTGTTAATTTTTCTCTCATATGCAAACAGATTGAGAATCTTAATTATGAATTTTAAGGACATTCCAGCTGAAATTAAAATTGCAGATGGTGCCAAACCTAAACAGTGTTGCTCTGCGAAAATAAATCATTTGGTTTGTAAATATTAACTTATGCAAGAAATTGCATTTGATTTTAAATAAAATATTTTAATCAATAATAAATTGTTATATTTCACTCATATAGTCAAGCATTAAATTATTACATATATTTATAGATTTTTTCTAAGCATAATGGAATAGATTATGAGTAGACATTATTTACAATTTAGACATAATTTCTTATTATTTATTAAAATATAAAATATGTGATGGCATTTATTCTAAATAAATTGTAGTAAGAATTTAACAATGATGTTAATATTGGAAATTTGACAAGCTATTAAAAATCTTAAACTTACTGCTTTGTTAATTATTTTCAAATAATCTTTATTAATTATTCTCCCCCATACATAATTTGATTAGGTATTTTAATTATGAATTTTAAGAAAATTCCAGTGAAATTAAAATAGCAGATGGTGTCAAACCTTAAAAGCGTTGCTCTAAAAATTAAATCATTTGGTTTCTAACTATTAACATATGTAAGAAATTTCATTTGATATTAAATAAAATATTTTAATCAATAATAATAATTAATAATACACTCATTATATTCACGAATTAAATTACTATATCTTTTATATATATATATTTCCTATGTACAATAGAATAGATTATGAGTAGAAAATATTCTCATAAATTTAGAAATAAATTTTTATTCTTCCTTAAACTGTGAAATATGTGATGACATACATTTTAGATAGATAAATTGTAATAAGAAGTCAATAATGATATTAATATTGAACATTTGACAAGCCATTAAAAATCTTAAACTTACTGCTTTGTTAATTATTTCCCAAATAATTTTGACTAATTATTCCCCCATATGTAATTAGATTAGCGTCTTAATTATGAATTTTAATTACTTCTCAGCGTAATTTAAATTACTGATTGTGTGAAATCTTTAAAGTGTCGCTGTTCAGGGATAAATCATTTCTCTAACAAATTTTATTTACCATTTTCAAAAAGCTTTTCGCAGCCGTAATTTTTTATCTGAAGAGATAAAACTTATAAAACCGCAGTTATAAATTTTTATATTCGCTAAGTATTAGTAGTTACTGTTTAGTAGTCATAAAAGTAATAAATTTGAGCAAAGATTCTTTTTTTTCCTATGAATACGTTAAAATCACACCAATTATATTTTTGTCAAAAAAATCAAATTTTTTGTGACAAGTGGAGGTGCAGTGTAAAATATCTAATGCTTTGATTTGTGATAAATATTAATACTTTGAATTAAATATTTTCTTAAATATTCTTATATTTTTATTCGTACATTACCAATGGCTGAGGAATTGGATCAATTCTAATATTTTCCATAGGGATATCATGTAATTGTTTCTAATAGTATGAGAATTCAACATGCACAGCACAGTTAACCAAATGGTAATTCATCATAATAATAAAAAATGATGAATTATAAAAATACTTAATTGTAGTAGAAAGTTGTTATAAATGAAAAATATTAAAAAAAAAAATAAATTTTATTTTATATTATAATATTCTTAGTGGATCAAGAAAACAATAGGTTGCTCTAATTTATAATACTTTTTAAAAATATAACATATTTTTGCTGTTTTGTTTCCAACTTATAAATAATCTATTTTATTTAATGTCATGTTTAGCAACATATAAAAATTTTACTTTTTTTTAAAATGAAGGATTCTTGAGTTATGTTTTATTAATAACTTAATATATTTTCTAGTAAAGAGAATTAGAATATTTTGTTTGAAACTATTAATAATATAGATAAAGGTTTGTTATACAAAAAAAAATGTCAAAATGATGCATTTTACCCTGATATCACTATTCAAATCATGAAATTTCCTTCTTCTAATAACTCATAGGATAATATTTAGTTTAACAAATATGTAAGTTATTAATTAATTATGAAAGGTTATAAGTAATTAGCAAAAAAATTGAGGCAATTTAAAATATATTAAATTATTTATAAATACTATATTAATAATATAGTTATTAATAACTATATTTTTTTATAACTATAGTGTTTTATTATAACTATTATTTCTAACGAAGGAAAATTAGACTTTATTTGAAACAACTAATAAAAGATACTATTTTTGATGTACACAAAAATATCAAAATGATGCATTTTTTACCATGATATGACGATGTAAATCATGAAATTTCCTTTTTAAATAATCATCTTAAATAACTCATAGGAAAATATTTATCTCAACAACATCTAAGTTACTATTTAATTATGAAAGATTATAAGCAATTAGCAAAAAAAATTGCACAATTTAATTGTATATTAACTTTAATATTATAAATACTATAGTTCATAATATAATTAATAAGTTTATTATTATAACTGTAGTGTTTTTATTATAATTGTTATTTCTAAAGAATGAAAATTAGATTATTTTATTTGAAACTACTAATTAAGATAATATTTTTGTTATACAAAAATTATCAAAATGATGCATTTTATCATAATTTGTGAATCATGAAATTTCCTTCTTTAAATAATCATCTTAAATAACTCATATGATAATATTTATTTGAACACCATCTGAGATATTATTTAATTTATGTGAAATATTATAAGCAATTAGCTAAAAATTAATGAATATATTTTCTAAAAGAGTTCTAAAAATTTTCATACGCAGTCACATTAAATCTACCTCCATTAAAGTCTAAAACTTTTCTTTAATCGTTAATGATGGAAAAAACTAAAGCAATTACTTTAAATTCAAGAGTTCAATGCACAGAAGAATAAATTAAAGCATTTAATTTTTACTAGTGTAGTTCTCTAGTAATTAAACAAAAGTTGAAACATGATTCAGTTGAAAAATGTTTTCTTAAAAAGATAATGATATTTATTACAATGAATGTGCATTTCATTAAACTGTGCTTGTGCCTTTTTTTTCATTTTATGTGTAAGGCAGATGTAAATTTCAAATTGAGAAATTTCTTTAACAACTTCATAATTAAATGTAAATGAATCTCTGTTGAAATGGAAATTAAGGAACCATCTAAATTATCTACTTGAACGCTAGATTGTTAAATAATGAAAGAAATGCTTCTTACATGTAAATAAAAGGCATTTCACGTTTATTTCACATCTAGTGGAGTGTAATAATGTTTTAACTATTATAATGGTATTGTAACCACATTTTGGTTTTCTGTTTAAAACAAAAAAAAAAAAAAGCTAGAATAATTTTTTAAAATTAGATCATCACTTTGTTTGGTTTATAGCAGATTAAAAACATCCAAAGTGCTTAAAAATGTTTAATTTAATGTTGTACTAGTAAATTCGTATTTTACAAAGTGAGAGTGCTTCATTAAATAAAATAAATTATCCTGATGTTAATTTTTAGTATTTTTTTCAATGGGGTTTGATTTCATCGTGATTTATGTTATCATGCTACTAATGAGTATTTATAATAATAGACTGCAGATATTTTTTCAGAGTTTCTGCTGGAATGTAATTAACTAAAATATCATATTTGTTTTTATGGAGGCTTGCCAAAGGATGAAGTTTTGCAAAGCTATTAAAAGTGACCATTACATTTCAATATTTGGTTAAAAATAGCAGCTTGGTTTAACAAGTTATTGGAAAACTGGACTACTTTTGTTTCATGGAAAACTAATTACACTTTCCAATATTTTATAACCACACCAATTTTAATTTCTTTCATTTTTTTTTACTGTAAAAATATTATGGAATTGTTTGATAAAAATACAAGTTATAAATTACAATTAATTATGCAGTAATTATATTTAAAGGACTGAAAAAAATACAGGTTATGTAGAGATAAAACAATCAAGTTAATTGAAATAATCAACCACTATTTTTTAAAGAATTGGTAGTACTCTAGATTTTTTATATTTTAATTTGATGTTTTTTATTAATGTTTATCAATTTTCAGATATTTTTTGTATCAAATATTGTTATATAAATAAAAGGTAAATTATTTATCTATTCATTTTATTTACGTGCGGTAATTCGGATAGAATCATGATATAATACTGTTAAAAATCGTTGTACTTCTTACTGAAAGAACCTTAGTTTCGGTTTATTTTGTTGCTCTATGACCATGTTTTGCCCACTTCAGGCAAATTAAACCTAGACATACAGTTTAACATGGATTTCTTACCACTAACACACATCCCTGCCACCGCCAGGGATTCACATCTGAGGCCTGAACGCTAGCCAATCGGCCTTCATGGAAACTAATCACACTTTCCAATATTTTATAACTTCATCAGTTTTAATTTTTTTCACTTTTTACTGTAAAAAATATTACGGAATGGTTTTGATAAAAATGCAGTGATCACTATAAATTAAGTTACAATTAATTATCCAGTATTTACAGTTAAAGGAGTGAGAAAATTCAGGTTATGCAGAGATAAAACAGTCAAGTAAACTGAAATAAAATAATTAACCCCTATTTTTGAAGAATTGGTGGTATTCAAAATGAAGAAAAATCGGGAAGTTATTTTCTAATGAAAATTTTCTACACATATATATTAAATTCTCAAGTTTTTTTATCAAAATATTGCTATGTAAATAAAAGATAAATCAATTATCTATTTTTTTCACTTTACATGCGGTTATGCTAATAAAATAACGATATGATGCTGTTAAAGATATTCGTACTTATTACTGAAAACATCTTAGGTTTGGTTTGTCGCCTGATGTTTAAGGGGTCTGATGGCCGAATGGCTAGCGCTCTGGCGTTCGGTACCATAGGTATCGGGTTCAAATCCCGGCCTTGCCAATGGGTGTTGTAGTGGTTCGGAATCCACTTTAAGCCGTAGATCCCGGTCCTAATAGTATCGTAGAGCGCTGCGGGGGCATTGTTATTCTACGTCCGTGGCTTACCATCAAGTTACACGCGCCTCCTGGGTAATGCAAAAGTGAGTAACATTGGCGCAGCCCTTATGGCGAAAGATCACGGTCTGTTTGCCAGCTGCATTAGAAGAAAAAAAAAAAATGTTTGTCGCTAACGGCTATTTTTTTTGCACACTTTAGCCAAATTAGACAAGGTCCTACAGTTTAGCGCGGATTATTTACTACTAACACTTATCCCTGCCATCGCCAGAATTTGCATCTGAGGCCAGAGCGCCAGCCAATTGGCCTTAGGAGAAAAAATTGAAAATTTTAAGATTTAAGATATAAAATTTAAAAACTTAAGAGGAAAAAGTTTTCAAAAATCAACACTAGTGTGACTTCTTATGACAATATAAAACGACATACACTGCTTCAAATATAATGACAGAATAATTATCATTTGAGATATGATCGCATTTAGATAAATATGAGCTTAGAATTATAATCAATGATTATAGACGTAATAGATAATATATATACATTCGATTGCATTTAGAAAAGAAAATTGAAGTAGTAAAAGTTATCAACAAAAATTAGTAATAATTTCATCTGAGGAAATCAATATGATAAAATTCAAAATTTTTATATTCAGAGCGATTTTTAAGTAGTTTCGACAAAATAAAGAGGACATGAATTAGGTTAGGGAAAAGTCCAAAAATCATACTGCAACTTAATGTCACAAACGCTCTCTGGAGGTGATATAGAAAACGAGATGAGCAAAACCAGCCTATTTCAGACATAAAATGCTTTATTCTCCAAACACACATGACTTTTAACGTATCACGAACTCACTGATATGCATATCAAGAATGATTCTTCTAATTGCAATAAAAGAAAATCAGATAATACAATTACACTGATTATGAATAGGAGAGTGCTTGATAAGTATGTTCTCCAATTTTCAGATATGATAGTGCTAATCAGTTACCTTCAAAAAACTTTGGGCACGTAATTTCTATGGAAAAGTATAAATTATTAATTCGTTTTTGCTCGTTGAATTGCTTTTATGTATTAACATAAGCTATGTCAGTCTCCAATTCCTATAGTTTTTAAATTTGTTTTTTGCACACTTTTATTAATTTTCTTCATTAAATTCACACTTTTTGTTGTTAACTGCTTCATTTACCTTAATAAACTAAAAATTAAATTTCATGAACATTAATTTTTACCTTGACACTGGACCCATTGCAATTACAATTATTACATCAACTTTAATAACTATTATACTTATTATTGTAATTACTATTTGCATTAAATTAATTCACGAGAGAAAACGCATCATATACATTATGAGCGTACCATGTAAATGAAAGACATTTGAAAAGAGGGCAAGTTAGTTTATCCCGTGAAGGATTGTACATGTATAGACATTAAAATAATGAGGTCTAGTTCTAATCTTGAAAGAACATGTGCTTAAGTTTTATTTATAAGAATTGAAATACATGTTACAGCTGGGACTCTTTTTTAACCTAGGTTTTTTTAGGGAGTGAAATAATAACTTGTTCATTTTGAGATTCATAAAATCTAAAAAAATCTTGGCGGCATATTTTTACTATATTATTTTAAAACATTATCGCCTTAAAAGTGGCGTTTGAAATTATTTTAACATCTGGAAACTAATATATATATAATTTAATTCAAAACATTTAAAATTTTATTTGAAATTCACACAGATATTCAATTGAAAATTTCCCTCCCCGCGGATAATCATGGAGTTGAAAATAAAATAAATATGCCTTTTTTAAAATATTTCTTATACCTTCATATCGATACAAGCACACTTCAAATCGATTAAGAATGATATGTTTTCTTTGCAAGATAAATATAGTGATCAGTTTTATTGAAAAAGTGGAAAAGAAATAAAATATAAAAAGAGTGATCGATATAACAGGGTAACAAATAACAACGATCAATCGACATAACAATAATATTTTGTAGCAAATATTTATTGCCGGTAAAGAAAGAAATGTTGCAAAATGAAAAGTTTGTGTATTGTATTATTGTACATATTCTTTGGAAATAAAGCATATAAACATGTGTTAAAATTTATTATAAGATCAATCAATGGCAAACAGTTGCATTCTAAATGTTAAAATCGTTAATTAGTAGCTTCTATAGAACTATGTGAAGAATAATAAAGATTCAATCTCATCCTAAAAACATTATGCGACGCATGCCTAGTTTAATGGTCCAAACCTGCGTCATTTTGGGTTGCCAGAATCTGGCAGACAACCAAGTTCCACACATATTTAATGGGGATAGGTCTGATGATAACCAAGGAATAGTGTAAACAAACACGGGGAAAGAAGCAGCAAAATTCCACTAACAAAAGTGAATGCTTACAAATTTTTATATTCTTTGTATTTTCTTATATATCTATGTAAACTATGCAATTTCTTTTATACCTCGTGTCTGCTTCATAGCAACATTATTCAGATAACTATTTCTAATCACCTAATTTTATTAAACATTTATTTTTTTGCCGCATGTCTGTGTGTTTACTCAAATTCACTCACATCATTTCTGGCATCTCAGTTCTAGGTTGTGTGATGCTGTAGTAATAATCCCTCAGGCACCATAATTTCTGGTCGTGTAGTTGTAAAAATGACTTCTCACTAACATATAATAGAGCTCTTCTCTGCAGAGTAAACTGCTGTCATCGAAATATTACCCCCATACTATTACATCAGAGAAAATGACACATTTCACACTAAACAATTCTAGAAATGCTGGTCCTGGAATTTCAAAACACGAATACGATGATCATCTTTTTCTAGATTGAAGCAAGATTTATCATTGAACATTGTTTGTTACCAGTCTGATGGAAGTATGACAATCGACCATGATAGCACTTAAGATTACTTTACTGATGCGTGCATAACAAAGGAACACTGGAAACCTTCCGAACATACACATACAAATTATAAATTTTAAGTTTGATAAACCGTTTTATTCTCATTAATTTCACCATACCCATCATATATATTAGAAACCCAAAAATATTTCACTGCAAAATGTTTAAAACTATTTCATGGACTATTTAGTTCTCATTCTTATAAACTAGGCTTAACCTAAGTTTCGAGCATATAATAGAGCTCATAAATCATGTCCATAAATTAAGGATAATGAAGTTCAGGCAAAGAAAGAGACAGAAGCAAAACAAATTTGACTTATTTGTAAAGTCTACTTATTAAACAAAAGGTAAAGAGTAAAAAAGTTGCCATATGTTTGACATAATTAATAAAAATGGCGATTTTTACCCCTGGAGCAAATTTAAAAAAGAACCTATTTACAAAAAACAGTATAACATGGTTAGTATGATGGTTAATATGGAGTATGTCTCCCGGACGATGCAATACAGGCCTTACAACGCCTAGGCATGCTGAGTATCAAATTATCAATCTGATCTTGGGGAATATTACACCACTCATCAAGCAATGCCCTCCGAAGTTCCGGTTGCCAGGTGGGAGGGGGTTGACGGGCTGCAATTCGTCGGCCAAGCATATCCCACATATGCTCTATTCAAGTCCGGTGAGTATGCTGGCCAATCCATATGGGTGATATCCTCCAATTGAAGGCATTCGTCTACAATGTTTGCACGGTGAGTACGGGCGTTGTCATCCCTAAACAGAAATTCAGCACCCATGGCGCCCCGAAACAAACGTGCAAGTGGTTCCAGAATGACATCCCGATAGATGTGGTCTGTCATCGTTACACTCTGAACATGCAGGTCAGTTCTGGAACCAAGAATAATTTCTCTCCAAACGAGCCATCCTGCACCACCGTAATGGTGTCGTTCAATGGTGTTCTCTTGGTGGTAACGGGTACCTGGCGCTCTCCATATGAAAGCCCGGCGAGAATCAGACTGTAAACGAAACCTGGACTCGTCGGAAAACATCACACAAGACCACTGTTGCGGTGTCCACAATGCATGCTCTCTACTCCAGGTTAATCGCAGGCGACAGTCAGTTACGGTAAGTGGAACACATCTGATAGGCCTATGAGCATATAGACCAATGTGCCCGAAGCGTCTGTACACGGTCTGCCTTGAAACTGTCGTACCGGTAGCTGAAGAGAGCTGACAAGACAGGTCTGATGCTGTGCTCCGTCTGTTTTTTTTTGGCAGTAACTGCTAAATACCGGTCATCATTCGCCGTTGTAACTCGAGGACGACCTGTGCTGTAACATCTACTCACATTACCATCCTCTTGAATCGTTGCCGAAGCCTGGAGATGACACTCTGGGCGATTCAAGTTCCTCGATACTTCCAGCTGGGTACGTCCCATTCCAGTCGTCCGATAATTCTACCACGTAAAAAATCCTCCAAATGCTTCCTTTGTGCCATAAATATGCGGTTATTGCACTGAAAAGGCTTTTTAAAGCGCTTGTGAACAATTTTACTTCTTTGCCACCATTCCTTATATACCCCTCTCTTACCCTCTCGTCATTGTGACGTACTATCCGAGCCATCTGGTGGTTTCCTGTAATTTGCATATTCTTCTTCAAGATGTGTGTGATAATTCTACAGGTGAAATTTTTATTTTAGAGTTCAATTTCTGTGTGATTCTGAATTATCCTTAATTTATGGACATGAGTGTATTTGAAATATCACACCTATACCATCACACCAGATAAAATGACAAGTTCCCCTCTAAACAAATCTAGAAATACTGAATCTATAATTTCAAAACATGAATCCGATGATCATTTCCATCAATATTGAAACGATATTTCTCACTGAGCATGATTTGTGAGGCCTGAATGGTCGAGTGTCTAGCGGTCTGGCGCTCGATGCCAAAAGTTTGGAGTTCGAGCTCAGGCTGTGCCATGAATATTTGTAGTGGTTCGGAATTAACTTTAAAACGTAGATCCCGGTCTAATATGATCGTAGAGCGTTGTCTTGAGGTTTAGGCAGTCTTCAGCCCTCGTGGTACCTCACTAAAAGTGAAGCTACATATTACCCTTAGCCATGTCCCAGTCGCCTGTGAAAGGGTCTATTGGACCTTATGTAGGTTTTCTTGCACCAGGGGATTAGTAACAGTAACGACATTATTTGTTGCTAGTCTGATGGCAGCTATAACAATTGACCATGATACCACTTAAGATTAGAATGATCTTGATGATGCTTACATGCTTAAATATTGACTTACATGGTGATGTTGTTACTCATTAATGCTTACATAACAATGAAACCCAAAGGCCTACCGAATATACACACACAAATTATACATTTAATGTTTAATAACCGTTTTATTCCCATTTATTTCAACATATCCATCATAACATATCAAATATGCAGAAGTATTTCGCAAAATGTTTAAAACTATTTCACGAAATATTTAATTGTCATTCTTATAAACTGGGATTAACCCAAAGTTTCGAAATCGAAATTAAAGTTCTGTGAATTCGAAAAGCATTAAGGCATTTGTATTAACAAAATGGACCAAAATATCCAAGAACTCTTCAATACGATTAAAAGAATCATTAAGTAAACTTTGTTTCCAAATGGATATGACCCATTTAATGGAAACCATTATCTTCATTAGACTCTTGCGACCAAATTCCTTCCATAAGATAGTAATTATCTTTTAATATCGTGCAAATATTAACAATTTACATTAAAATGTCATTTAAAATCGAGGGAATTTTGAAATGGGGATATTAAATGCTCAATATATTATAAGTATTAAGTAAAAAATATTTATATTCAATAACTAAATAATTGTAAAAAATTATTTTAAATGCTATATTTTAATGAATTTACAAAAATTTTCTATGAATTTTATACGGGAAACTATTTTCTACAATGAGGATACTAACAGCCCGGTCTCCCCAAATTTTTATGAAGAAATTATATTTAAATTATACAGTAGGTTTGCCAAATTATTTTAGAAAATAATTTCTAATGTTATAGCACTTTTCTCTTAGAAATATAGTCTGCTTTAACAAATTGCAGACAAATATTTTCTATAATATATGATTATACAAGGTCTATATTTTGATCGTAATATATGGTTATACAAGGTCTATATTTTTGATCTTAATATATGTTATACAAGGTCTATATTTTGATCTTATTATATGGTTATACAAGGTCTATATTTTGATCTTAATATATGGTTATACAAGGTCTATATTTTGATCTTAATATATGGTTATACAAGGTCTATATTTTGATCTTATTATATGGTTATACAAGGTCTATATTTTGATCTTAATATATGGTTATACAAGGTCTATATTTTGATCTTAATATATGGTTATACAAGGTCTATATTTTGATCTTAATATTTGACAAAAGCCTTCTGAATTTGAGTATGCATTTCTGTATTAAAAATTAGTTTTGAAAATTTAAATTGCTGTCAATAAATATGTTTGTACATACATAATTATTTGATATTTCACTATACTAAAAAAACCTTAAAAAATTTACCCATAATTTATATTATATATAATACAATATTAATAAATATTTCGAATTGATTTATATAGTCAAATCGTTCAATTTGCTTGTATTATTTATATATTAGAATTTAAATTATTTATTTATTCAATTGCATAAAATAACTTACCAAATAGAATTATCAATGATAAACGAATAACAAAAGGAAATAATATAATATATAAATTATTAAAAAAGATTTTATTCAAATGCACATTTCCTGTTATGCTAGCAAACTCAAACAAAAAGCGTATTGAATTTACACAAAAAACAAATGGCATAATTTCTTCAGTAAATTTAGTTCACCGATAAAAAAAGCAAATAAAAACGATGCTAAAAATTCAAGGATGAATATTCTTTTAACTTATTAAAAACTCAATATCATCATGACATGGAATATCCGATTTCCGAAATCTGATCGTGTATTTTCATTCATGGAGTCTTTATGTGTCTTTTTGTAGATATTATTTTCCTCGTTGCCAGTATTTCGTTACACTTTTAGTCTTGCTTTATTTTTTTTTATCGTCGGTCGTTGTTTTTGTGATTCTGACGTTTGATGTGAAGTGAAGTAAACATCAAGGGAGTTAAGCAGAGCGTGGCATTCTAACATCCCAAGTTTCAAAACTTACGCCTCAACTATTTCAATGTGAGAGAGGACCTTTAGGGCGGATATTTAATAACAGTCAGCCCAGCGGAACGAGAAAGAACTGCCTTCTTCCTTATTGGCTACAATGGAGTCACGTGCTTTCCCGCGCATTTTTTTTTTTTCTAACCATGTCTTTTCCTTCCCATACCGGAACGGAAATTTTGTTTATTATTCTTTTTTCCACCCCTTCTCCTTCCTTTTTATCCGAACAGAATTTGTGTTAGGCGGATTTTTCAAGCTTATTTTGTATACATAAATGCATACAAAGAGTCTGTGCAGCACATGCGCACAGAGGATCTTTGCAAGGATATCTGAATGGTCGAAATTGGCTTCTGGGTAGCACGAAAAAAGTTCTCGAAATCTTTTGTGTGGCCACTTTGGTGTCCTCTTCTTTTATATATTTGTGTTCTGCATTTACATAATTCAGAAAGCTTACGCGAAATGCTTAAATGCTCTTTTGGGTTCTTTTACTAGAGATCTTTTAAGAATATTTAACCCAGGATGGTCGCCGATTTTTCAAGTGGTCGTTTAGTCGAGATGAAAGCTCACATTTTAACTGGTACATTTATGTCAATATTGCACAAAAATATCGGAATTGTACTTCTGTAACCAGGGTAAAAATACTTTTATATGATTTAAGTTAACCATCCTCGTTATTTATTCTTTTTGATTCTTGTCGTCTTTGTTGATTTTAAAAAGATACTTTGAATTTCAAAAGAAATAATAGCCCAGCTTGTGGACTAGTAATAACGTCCGTTTTGTGGAATAGTAATACAGGACACAGATCCAAATCCAATGATGGAATATGTTGCAAACAATGATTTCAGAAAAGAGATGATGATTCGAAATCATCTGTATGTGTGCATATGCGTCTATTATTTATTCTTTCTTATTCTTGCAGTCTTCATTCAATTTAACAAGATACATTTGAATTTCAAAATAAATACAAGCCCGGATTAGTAATAAGGTATCGCAGGGCATCGGTTCAAATACACTGATGTCATGTGCTGCAATCAATGTTTTCAAAAATGAGATGACTCAAAATCATTTCTATGTGTGCATACATGTATATTAGAGACATCTGAGCTATCTTATCATGGTATAAAAAGTCCTCAACTAAATTCAATATAAAATTTCATGATCAATTTCAACAAACCAGGAATGTTGCAAGGATATCTAAATGGTCGAAATTGGCTTCTGGGAAAGCACGAAAAGATCTCGAAATCTTTTGTGCGGCCACTTCTCTATCCTCTTCTTTTTATATATTTGTGTTCTACATTTACATAATTCAGAAAGCTTAGGCGAAATGCTTAAATACTCTTTTGCGTTCTTTACTAGAGATATTTTACTTGTATTTAACCAGAACCGGTCGCTGACTTTTCAAGTGGTCGTTTACTGGAGCTGAAAGCCCAAATTTTATGTGGTAGGATTATGTCAATATTGCATAAAATATCGGAAATATCGGATCTTCTTTAACCATGGTAAAAATAGCCCACACCATATGGTTTACTTAAGTAAACTATCCTTGTCATTTATTTATTTTTATTCTTGCCGCCTCTGTTCATTTTAACAAAATACATTTGAATTTCAAAAAAATAATAGCCCAACTTGTGGACCAGTAATAACATACATCTTGTGGATTAGTAATACAGGACGCTGGTCCAAAGCAAACAATGATTTCAGAAAAGAGATGATTCGAAATCATCTGTATGTATGCACATGTGTCTATTATTTATTTTTTTATTCTTGCCATCTTTGTTCACTTTAACAAGATACATTTGAATTTCAATAGAAATAATAGCCCAGCTTGTGGACTAGTAATAACGTATCAAGGACACGCGTTTAAATCCATGATGGCACGTATTTTCAAAAACGAGATATTCGAAATCATATGTATGTATATGTGTATATTAGGTTTGGTTTGTCGCTCTAACGGCCATTTTGTGCATACTTTAGGTTAATTATACAGGGACCTACGTAATTTAACGTGGGTCATTCCGAAAACCATTAACAAACATCCAAGCTTTCCCAGCCAGGATTCGAATCAAAAGATTGTGGTACCAATGGTCAGAAAATTTGCAATTGGCCATCAGGCTTTTGTCACGTCAGTGTATATTAGTCGTGTATGTGTGTCTAAGGCAGTTGGTCTATCTTGTCATAATATAAGTCTTCATCTAAATGCAATAAAAAGTTACATGACCAATTTCCACAAACCAGTAATGCTGCAGAAGAGTGGCTTCCATCATGTATCCATTCAATTTTACCCACATCATTTCCAAACAGTAGGGGAATCTCAGCTCTAGGCACAGTGATGTGGTGCGGAGTAGTAATAATAGTATCTTATAATGGTTTTCCGGGTTTTTCTACCATATGGCACGCAATAAGAAAGCAGTTAATCTTGAATATCTTACACTTTACCTTTTGCATGCTATTCTTTTATTTATAAATAAAACATACAATGCTAAGAAATTCCTAAATCAACGATAATTTATTTTAAAAAATTAATAAAAATTGCAGTTTATTTATAAAATTTTCAAAAATTACTTAAATTCTAGAACAATATAAAAAGTAAATCTATAAAAATTATTGAATAAATAAAAACTGTTTTAGTTTTCAAAAGTCTATAATTAATCTTATCTTTTCAAGTTAATTTTGCACACACAAGTGCATTCAAATAAACTATACAACACACGTGCATATAAAATCTTTAAAAAAAAAAAAAAAAAAAATCTTTGAAATTACAAAATTGGCTTCTGAAAATACAAAAAAGTTTTCAAAAAATTTTAAATTCCTCCTTATGCAATTTAAATTTTTAAAATTATTTTTAGTTTATAGAACTAGAAAACTATTTTTCAACAGGTGAAAAAAAAATAAGACAATTGTTAGATACAGAAATTATAATAAAAAATTTAGCACTTTTCTTTTATTGGCATCTAGTATTCTATGTTAGAATCCAAATTAATCCCATTGATTGAATAAAATCCATCCATATTACTTAACTACTCATTAAATAAGTAAGAAGTATTAAATGTAATAGTAAAAATCAAACGTTAATTTATATTAGCGTTAACAGTTAACGACCATTAATAGTCTTTTCCATGTCTGCTCGAAATTTACAGAGGTTCAACAATAAAAAAAATGTATTTCACAGTTTAAAAATATATAACATAATGCTTTCAAATTCCCACTTTTACTCCAAAGGTCTTTTATACCACAAAGAAAATATGTGTATTTATAGCTATAAAGGTTTACTCCAATGAATAATATCAATAACATTGGATGCAATAACTATGAATAAAACATGATGTCGATGGTCGAGCCTGAATCCAGTGAAGAAATAAAATTTACTCAGAAAAAATGCCCAGAAGACAGTGTTATTCAATCTTTGAAAAAACCTTTTTACATAGTTGGAGTTGTTATTAAAAGCTATGATTTCACTTAAAAAGTGACTGACTAATGGATATTCTCTGAAGACATGGGAACTGAAAACTATTTTTCCGACAGTTGCTAGTAGTTATTTCTTTTAAGGTATTGTAGGTGTTTCTTGCAGTTCCTAATGGTTATTTAATTTACTGTATTGTAGGTATTTCTTGCAGTTCCTAAAGGTTATTTCATTTAATGTATTGTAGATGTTTCTTGCAGTTTCTAATGGTTATTTAATTTAATGTATTCTATGGTATTTCGTATTATAGTTTCTAATTGCTATTTCATTTAATGTATTGAAGATGTTTCTGGTTTTGGTTGATTCATTTAATGTATTATGGTTATTTCATTAAATGTATTATAAATGTTTCTTGCAGTTTCTAATGATTATTTAATTTAATGTATTGTGGGTGTTTCTGGTTGATTCATTTAATGTATTATAGGTGTTTTTTGCAGTTTTTAATGGTTACTTCATTTAATGTATTGTAGGTGTTTCTTTTGATTTTAATGGTTATTTCATTTAATGTATTATGGATGTTTCTTGTGTTTTCCAATGGTTATTTCATTCAATGTGTTGTAGGTGTTTCTTGTAAATTCTAATGGCTATTTCATTCCATGTATTGCGTGTCTTGCAGTTTAATTTTTTAATTATGAATACAGAACAATAAGGTAATAATAGAAAATTACAAAATAGTTGAGTTTAAAGGTAAAATATGTAGTTGTAGAATGATTGAACAATTTCTGAAAAACTTTTGATACAAATATTAAGTTTAAATATTATTTTAACTTTAATAAAGCAATTTTAATATAATCTATGCATTTTATTTTAACATAAATATGAAAATGTAAATTTACAATAAATTTTTTTTTTATTTTTATATCTAAAATTTTTAATTTTTATATCAATTAATTTTTAATTATCACTAAAAATAAAAATAAATATAAATTTTATTAGTCAACTATTTTTTCTGGTTTTAAAGAGAAACGATCAAAAGTCTAAGATATCTAATTAATAAAAAATAAATAGCTGTTAATAAATAATAGCTCCTTTTTTATATTTAAAAATTTTTATTTAATTTATTATCACTTAAAATTCAAATGTAATACAAAAACAAAATTAAATTTAAAATTTTTTATGTACATTTATTTCTAACGATTTGAAATATCTATTTCAATATAAATTAATTTAGAACAAAAATTTTCAGATGCATTGAAAAATGTTTATTTAGTAATATTAATAGAATAGTTCAAGTATATATAATAATTATTATTATGCATTAACGGTAATATAGGACTTCTATATTACCATTTTAATACTAGTCAAGAAGTGTAGATTCTTAAAAATTATTTTAGTTTTTATAATAGGATTTATTACACAAGATTTGAATCCAATAAAACGTATTTAAACAAAACACTTGAATGACGTTATTTTCTTTTAAAATTGAAAGCCATATAAAAATTGCATGGAACTAAAATTCGAAAAAGAAACGATCATTAAATTTTCTTAAATTAGAATTCATATTCTTTTTTTTTTTTTTTTATTTCAGAGATTATAACAAATCTTTACCTCTGTTCGTATTATTTTATTTTTAAAAAGATTCGATTTAAGCTGATAATATTTACGATTTATTTTACAATGGCAAATAATTCAAGTATATCATCTGAATAATTAATGTAATATCTTCCTATAATTTGAAGGAAAACAACAACAAAGCATATATTTAATATATATATTGTTAATGTATTTATCGAGACACTAAACTGCTAGAAAACAAAGATATTTAAGAAGTGGAAAAACTAAGTTTTTCAATTAAAGAAAATTGCTATATCTCGAAGATTATCCTGACTGTCATTCAGTCAAGGAAAATATCTATCCACGTATTTTGCGATGCTTGCAAAACATCTTATGCTATTTGTATTTTTTTTAAAAATGAATTTCAAAATCAAGTGGCTTGTCAACTTCTTCAAGCTAGATCCAGTGTAGCCCCTCTAAAGAATATAATTATCGTCAGATTAAAACTACAAAAAAAAAAATGTATTGGAGCAAGATTTGCTGATACCGTTAAGAAAGTTTTGAAACTTGAAGATGTTGATGTGTTTTATTGTTCAGACTCTATGGACGCTGTACATTAGATCAAGAAAGAAGGCCCTTGGAAGACATTTGTTGAAAATAGAGCCAGAGAAATTAGAAAATTATCTGAAGTAACTTCATGGAAATTTGTACCTGGTCATCAAATTCCAGCTGACATCCACTAAAGAAATTGCAATGCCGAAGAGTTAGTGAAATCTCAAAGGTTGGAGGGACCTAGTCAGCTTCTGAAAAATGAACCAATTTTTGAAATGTTTCCTGATTTAAAAGTTTGACAAGAGGAAAAGTGTGCCTTGCAGAGTAGGACTCTACTATCAGACTTCTTCATCAGCAACAAGAGTCCCAACACTGATGATTCCACATCAGATCCAGTGACTGTCATCGAATCTAGTGATTGAACTTAAGATTTTGAGATTTCATTGTTCTCTTGAAGCTCAAAAGGTGGAAAAGTGTCAAAAATGCTGTTTAATATTTAGAACTTTTTTTTGAATTATTTACCTCTTGAATTCTATACCACTCCACTTTTGAACAGTAACTCTATTTCGGTGTAAGATATTTTTCTCACCGCACTTCGTTACTGGACTTCGTTGTTGATAGTCACCCGTGGTAGACGCGAGTTTTGTTATGTCTGTATTTCTAATAATATTTGCGCGTCATATCGTCATTGACATGTATAATTAAAAATAATGAGGAAATTTTTGAATTAACTCTCTACATCCCGTCCCTTTCGATATATTCTTACAAAACGACTAGAAAGGTAAGAGAAATTTTATACGAAAATTTTTCTAGTTTAGAGGATTGTTTTGGTGAGGTTAAATATATTGTTTTATTGTAATTGTTAAATCTGCATTAAGTTGAATATTATTATATATATTCAACTTAATGCAGATTTTAAAAATTATTAAATTTTGTAACATACTAAAAACATAGTCCATCACAAATTATTTCCATCAATAAATTTTAATAGCTATCTCAAAATAAGCGTTTGATGTTATTTAAATAATTTTGATTCACAATGTTAGATGAAAAGTGAATTATTTATATGATATTGAAATTTTTTTCTTGACATTATTAAATTCTCAAAACTATTTATCGGTTAATTAATTTTTTTTTTTGATATTTATGTTATGTTATGTTTACGTTTATTCATCTTTACTTAGGTCTTTTTTAAATAATAGAACTTTAAATTATCTAGAAAATTGTATCCAAAAATAAAATGGATACATACTTAGTATTTTTCTATCATATATTTTAATAATATTTTTACGAATCGAAATCCTAGTGGGAGGAAAGTTAAACGTAACTATTAATTTAAAGACGAAATATAAAACAATTTATTAATATAAAACATCATTTCCTTGTTATTGACAAAATCATTTGTATAGATTTGTTTAGTTTTAAAAGTAAATATACTACTTAGAAATAAATAAGGTGAAAAAAGATATAATATACTACTAGGCTGCTTTGGGAAAAGAAAATAAACTACCTATTTGAACATTAGATTTTTAATTTATCAAATTCAACAAATTTTTTTTTATCATTAAATTTAATACCATGAAACGTTATTAGTTTAAAACCAAATATATAACTCATTTTTCCTCTCAGTTTTTACTAGAAGCAACATTATTTAAATGTGAGCAAAATATTTCTAATGAATAAATAGTTTTCTGCGCTTTTGATTCAATTTGTAATCCCAAGGTATTTTTTCTTTCAATCTGTAATATCCCGAATTGATTAAATAAAGATATTATTTTTAAATCATAATTTAAATTTGTTTATTAATCTACATAGATAAACAATGAAACATTTTCTTTAACGTAAAGTTAATTTATAATATAATCATGTTATAAATTATTATTTATAATTTAAATATAATTATGAATATTTCTGATGAATAAATAGTATTATGAGCTTTAATTCAGTTTGTAATCCCAAGGTATTTTTTCTTTCATTCTGTAATATCACGAATTGATTAAATAAAGATAATATTTTTAAATCATAATTTAAATTTGTTTATTAATCTGAATAGATAAACAATAAAATATTTTCTTTAATATAAAATCAATTTATAATATCATCATACTACAAATTATTATTTATAATTTAAATATAATTTTAAAAGTTTCTAGTGAATAAATAGTCTTCTATGCGTTTAATTCAGTTTGTAATTTCAAGGGTTTTTTCTTTTTAATCTGTTATATTACGAATTGATGAAATAAAAATAAATTGTTTCAAATCATAATTTAAATTTGTTTATTATCTGAATAGTTGAGCAATGACACATTTTCTTTAACCTAAAGATAATTTTTAATATAATCATATTATAAATTATTCTGTATGATTCAAATATTTTAAATCTTTCTAATGAATAAATAGTCTTCTGCCGTTTGATACAGTTTGTAATCCCAAAGTGCTTTTCTTTCAATCTGTAATGTTGCGAATTGATGTAATAAAGATAATAGTTTGAAATCATAATTTAAATTTCTTTATTAATCGAAATAGATAAGCAATGAAACATTTTCTTCAACGTAAATTTAATTTATAATATAATCACATTATAAATTATTATTTATAATTTAAAAATAATTTTAAATCTTTCTGATGAATAAATAGTTTTATGTGCATTAGATTCAGTTTGTAATACCAAAGTGCTTTTTCTTTCGAACTGTAATATCCCGAATTGATGAAATAAAGATTTTTAAATCATAACTTAAATTTGTTTATCAATCTAAATAGCTAAGCAGCGACACATTTTCTGTAACCTCAAGTTAATTTATAAATTTACTTTCAAAAGCTTTTTCATCGGGAAAATTTGTTTTTAATGAAATGAATTACTTTTATTAAATTTACTTAAAATTAATTCTTTTTTAATAAAAATATTTTTGCAAGGGATATTGATTGTTAAATAATTTATCTTTGATTATTTAAAATATCAAATATATTTGCATTAATATAGATTATAAAATAGTGTTGCCATTTCTTTTTGCATATTTATGATGAAATTTCTTTTGACATTACTGTTTTATAATTTTGTTGCTTTAGTATATTAGCATCTTTTAAAGATTTTTAAAGGCTTTTTTTTTTAATAGTTTAAGTTATTATTTTAAATGAAAAAACATAATAATAACATCAAAACATTTGGAACCATTGGAACATTTGAAACCTTCAAACCATTGAAAAAATTATTTTTAAATGAAATGAACTACTTTTATTAAATGTTCATAAAATAACCTCTTTTTTAAAAATATTTTTGAAATTGATATCGATTGTTAAATGATTTACGCTAATTATGTAGACCATCAAATATATTTGCATTAATAGATATTATAAAATATTAATGTCAATAGAAATTTCATCGTGAATTTCTTTTCTTACAAATTTATGATACAATTTCTTTTCATGTAACTGTTTGATAATTTTGTCGGTTTGGCAAATCAGCATTTTTTAAAGATTTTTAAAAGTTTTCTTTAACATTTTCAATTATATTATTTTAAAATATATTATATTTTTTTAAAAGAACCTTTTTCTCAAGGCATTTGGAGCCATTGATACATTTTGAATCTTTAAATCATTGGAAAAAATTAATTTATTAAATTTTCATAAATTAACTCTATTTTAAAAAATAATTTGCAAGCAATAATTTGTTAATAAATTTATATTTGGTTATTTAAAATATCAAATATATTTGCATTAATAGATATTATAAATCAGTAATGTCAAAAGAAATTTCATCATGAATTTCTGTTCTTACATATTTATGACGAAATTTCATTTGACATTACCCATCTTATATTTTTGTTAGTTTATTATATCAATATCTGTTAAAGGCTTTTTTAATATTTTTAAATTATAATATTTTTATTGATAAAAATAATAACTTCAAAACATTTCATCAAATTTATAAAGTACAAAATAAACATTAAAAGAGTTTTTAAGTCGTTGTACATGCTTCTAAAAATATCAAAAGGAATCGAAATATTATTTACTTCGCAAAAAAGAAATATTTGACATATCATATAATTCGTAAGAATATTCGAAAGTTTTTGTTAGAAGAAATAAAACCTGGAAACTCGTATCATCCTACATGAAAATAAACAAAAAAATCAGTTAAGTATATGTTTTCCAACAGCGCAACTTCACATACATATGCCAATACATTCTTATCTACTTTCACTGGAAAAAATAAAAACAAATCTGAAGCAGAAAAAATAAAAACAAATCTTAGATATAAAGATGAAACTTTTCATGTACTTCATGAAAAAATAAATATATATAAAAAAAAGAGATGTTTTCATCGAAGAAACGTTTTTAGACCTTTTTTGCTACATTGCCGGTGATCTGTCGCAGGATCTTCAAGAATTTTTTTGTGAAAGCTGAAATATGTGTGGTGCTGAAATTTCTTTTTGTTTATAACAAAGTGTGTTTTTCTGTTAAAATTCGGTTTTATTTTTTTGAATTTTTTTGCTTTAGAGTTGGGCATAGTAACATTGAATTAGTAGTAGAAATGAATTAAATTTTTATTTTAGATAAAAATGTCATTAGTGTTTTTGTTTTGGACCTTTCCTTCATGTATATAAAAAAACTAATGAATTTATTAAATTAATTCAAAAAAATTTAATGTACTTTCTTCCATTGTAATTACCCAATTTCTTTGAACTGAAATCAATAAAATTTACTATGTTAAAAGCAAAATTTTTTTCCAATACAAAAATTAATTAAAAACAACAAATTATTCTATGCTTATTGTATAATTATTTTTATTACACATTTACATTAAGGTACCTTCATACATAAGACAAAAACTAAATGAAATTGTAAACTTAATTTTAAAAAAAAATGTATTGTACATTTCTCTATATTTATCAATTTTCTTTCAACTAAAATCAATAAAATATATGATGCTAAAAGCACAATTATTTTCAAAAAACACTTAATTAAAAACGAAAAATTATTGTAGCGATTGTTAATTGTTGCATATCGATTATTAATCTATTTATCTTATGATTATTCAAAATATCATATATATTTTCATTATATTATAAAACAGTAACTGTAACAGAAATTTCATAATTAACTTCTGTTGTTACATATTTATGATGCAGTTTCGTTTGGCATTACTAATTTTATATTTTTGTTAGTTTAATATATTAGCATCTTTTAAAGATTTTTAAAGGTTTTTTTAATAATTTAAATTATAACATTTTTATTGATAAAAATAATGACTCCAAAACATTACATAAAATTTATAAAAATGACAAAATAAACATTAAAAGTGTTTTTTAAGTCGTTGTACATGTTCCTAAAAATACCTGGAAGGAATCGAAATATTATTTTCTTAAGTACTTTGCAAAAAATATTTCACATATCGTATAATTTGTAAGAATATTCGAAAGTTTTTGTTAGTAGAAATAAAACCTGGAAACTCGTATCATGCTACACTAAAATAAACAAAAAAAAAATCAGTTAAGTATATGTTTTCCTACAGCGCAATTTCACATACAGATGCCAATACATTCTTGAAAAGTATGTTATCTACTTTCACTGCAAAAAATCTAAAAACAAATCTGAAACAGAAAAATAAAACAAATCTTAGATATAAAGATGAAACTTTTCATGAACTTCATGAAAAAAATATATAAAAGATGTTTTCATCGAAGAAACGTTTTTAGACCTTTTTTGCTACATTGTTGCTGGTGATCTGTCGCAGGATCTTGAAGATATTTTTTGTGAAAGCTGAAATATGTGTGGCGCTGAAATTTCTTTTCGTTTATAACAAAGTGTGTTTTTCTGTTAAAATTCGGTTCATTTTTCTATATTTTTGCTTTAGTATTGAGCATAATAACATTAATTAGTAGTAGCATTGAATTACATTTTTTTTTAGATAAAAAAGGTGCCATGTTTTTTTTTTTTATAGCTTTTCTTCAGACATAACACAAAGGACAAAATGAAATTTTTAAATTAATAAAAAAAATTTAATGTGATTCCCTCTAATATATATGCTAATTTGTTTTTGTAACTAAAATGAATAAAAATATAGTATGGTAAAACAATTATTTTTCAATACAAAATTAATGAAAAACAACAAATTATTGTATACTTATTGAATAATAATAATTATTTTTTATTATACGTTTACAATAAGATACCTTGTTGAATAAGACAAAAAACTATATGAAATAGTTAAATTAATAAGAAATATTTAATGTACTTCTTTCCAATACCCTATTGTTTTCAAATTATATCAATCAAATATATAATGTTAAAATGCACAATTATTTTTCAACATTAATTAAAAACAACAAATTATTGTATACTTATAGAATAATAATAATTATATTTATTATACATTTTGACAATAAGATGACTTCAAACATGAGACAAAAATAAATTAAATTGTTAAATTAATTAAGAAAATGTAATGTACTTTTCTCCAATATATTCACCCAATTTCTTTCAAATAAAATCAACAAAATATATGATGTTAAAAAAGCAATTAATTCTTTCAGTAAATAAATAACTAATAATGAAAATTGTTATAAACTTAATGTATCTCTATAATCTTTTAAAAACCTAAAGTTTTTTTTTAATACTTTAAATCATAATATTTTTTATTGATAAATATAATAATAAAATCAAAACATTCCATAAAATTTATAGAGTATAAAATAAACATTAAAATGTGTTTTTAGTCGTATGTATTTCTAAAAATACCAAAAAAAGGAAAGATTATTTTCTTAAGTACTTCAAAAAAAAAAAAAAAAAAAAAATTGACATATCGTATAATTCGTAAGAATATTCGAAAGTTTTTCTTAGAAGAAATAAAACCTTGAAACTCGTATCATCCTACATGAAAATAAACAAAAATCAGTTAAGTATATGTTTTCCTACAGAGCAACTTCACATACATATGCCAATACATTCTTGAAAAGTATGTTATCTACTTTCACTGCAAAAAATAAAACCAAATCTGAAACAGAAAATAAAACAAATTTTAGATATAAAGATGAAACTTTTCATGTAGTTCATGAAAAAATAAATATAAAAAAAAGAAAATGTTTTCATCGAAGAAACGTTTTTTAGACCTTTTTTGCGACATTGCTGGTGATCTGTCGCAGGATCTTCAAGAATTTTTTGTGAAAGCTGAAATATGTTTGGCGCTGAAATTTCTTTTCGTTTATAACAAAGTGTGTTTTTCTGTTAAAATTCGGTTCATTTTTCTATATATTTTTTTTTTGCTTTAGAATTGAGCATAGTAACATTGAATTAGTAGTAGCGTTGAATTACAATTTTATTTTAGATAAAAAATGTCATTAGGGTATGTTTTTACCTTTCCTTCATGCAATAGAAAAAGAAAATGAAATTATTAAATTAATAAAAAAATTTAATATATTTCCTTCAAATATATTTACCCAGTTGTTTTTTAACTAAAATCTATGATGTTAGATGCACATTTTGAATTATTTTTCAATAAAAAAAATTAACTGAGAACGAAAAATTATTGTATACTTATAATTATTTTAATTATATATTTACAATAAGATACCTTCATTCAAAAGAGACAAAAGACTAAATGAAATTATTAAATTAATGAACAAAAAATGTAATGCACTTCCTCCAATATATTTTTCCTAATTTTTTTCAACTAAAATCAATAAAATATATTATGTTAAAAAGCACAAAAATCATTTTTCAAAAAATAAATAAATAAAAACGAAAAATTATTTCAAATATATAATAATAGTTATTCTTATTATACACTTAGTATTTAAAATACGATATTTTTAATAATTATATGGTATTTTAAAATCAACAATGAAAAAAAAATTATTGTTCTTATTTTTGTTAATGTTTTCATTAACTTTCATTTTTCTGTTTCTTTTATATAGTACTTTTATAAGTTATGCATATAAACTGAACGCTATCACTCACTAAAGTAAATTAAATTAATCGTTTTATCAAAATGTATTGTAGACAATTTAAAAATCACGGTAATAATTAGATTATAAAAAAAAATTCTAAAAAGAAAAACGTATTTTTGAAAATAAAATTGTTTTTAAGATAATTAAGAATAAATATAAAAGCTTGAAAAAGTACGTTTTCTACCTACGAAACATTAAAATTCAATTCATTTAAGAACAATTCAAATTAGTTTGTTGAAATGATTAACATTGTAAGCGTAAAGATGTTTTATCTAGTTTAAATGAGAATTTTGGTTTTATTATTCATGTTTAAATTCCTTAACTGATGTTATTTTTGTTAATGTTTTCATAATTTTTCATTTATATGATGAATGTAATAAAGTTATACATAGAAACTAAAATATCACTAATATAGCTAAGGTATCACCTACTGAAGTAAATTAAATTAATCGTTTTATCAAAATATACTGTCGACAAATTCTTTTAAACTAGTTTAAATGAGAACAGTGCGATAATAATTAATGTGTAATAATGATTACTGTTATTATAGATTTAGTATTTAACATACGATATTTTACAGTATTTTAAAAGCAACAACAAAAAAATCTTTAACTGATGTTATTTTTTTTAAGGATATCAAAACTTTTCTTTTATATGATAAATAAATGAAATAAAGTTATGCATAGAAACTAAAAAAATATAGGTTATTCCTGAAATAAATTAAATCAATCGTTTTATCAAAATATATATTGTAGACAAGTACTTCAAAATTCACGGTAATAATGAAATTGCAAGAAACATACTAAAATAAAAATGTATGTTTGAAAATAAAATGGATTTAAGGTAATTAAGTATAAATATAAAAGCTTGAAACAGAACGTTCTGTTCCTATGCAACATTAAAATTCAATTCATTTAAGAACAATTCAAATTAGTTCGTTGAAGTAACTAACATCGTAAACGCAAAGATGTTTCATCTAGTTTAAATGAGAACAATTCTCATTTAAGACAACGCCTCCCTGTTTTTGTAGATGAGTAATGAGAATTAGGCCTTTCAAGCGAAGAATGCTTACTACAGTTCTCTTAAAGAACTCGTAGACAATTGCTTTTAAACAGCATTTTTCTACGAATTCAGCTCTAATTATAGACTGGTATTTGTACTGTAATTGATGGTTATGCGAAGAATTTATTATGTCTATCGTACAAAACCATCTTTATAATGAATAATATAAATTTTCTGAAAAGTACCTTATATGTATTATAGAAACAAAGCAAATATATTCACTCTTGATTTTATTAAGGATTGCTTACTAAACTATGTGAATTTTTATGACTAAACTCATTTACGAGAATTCATAAACAATCTAAACAAGAATATTTAGTTATTATTATAGAAATTACCACAGAATGATCTTAAATATCATTTCCATAGTGATCATCTAATATCATTTGAATTATCATAATTAAAGAAGAGAAAAAATTCGGAATGGGAACTGTTTTCCAATTAAGAATCAGAACTAGTTTATCGAGTTATAGATATTTTACATGCACAAAGGCTGAAATATGATGTTATCTTTTTTTGGTAACAAATAAAATGTTTGCAGATAAAATGTTACAAAATATGTCTTAACATTATTATCTAAATTTACAGCCGTGATACTACCTTTACAATTTTTTAACATTTTATTTGCAAAATATCTCCTTTTACCAAATGCTGAGAATAATTTAAATTGATGATTTTTATATTGACAAAAACAGGTTCTAGGAATGGTTTTAATTTATATACATATATTTTAAATTATTAATAACTTAAATGCTAAAATTGAGTACTGCTCTTATATCTACGGGGAGCTCGTAAACTCTTTTGACAAAGAAACAAGAAGATCCAGCAATATCTTCTATGATATCTACTGTTCTGCTGGATCAAAACGTATGACTCAAATCACGTTCAAGAAACGGAAGTCTTCACTTCTGACGTCATTTCCTTATGCCAAACAAGTTGCATGACGCATGCAAATTTTGAATGAAAAGGAAGCACTCTTGCAGATGATTGGTTTGTCGATGTTTAGTAGAAAGCCAGTCAAAATAAATACCATCCTTTATAAGCGGCCTTTATTAATAATTCAGGTGTCATAAAATCATATGTGGAAAAGCAATATCGCCATAAAAATCGTTGCGGTAACGGACAGAATAAATACGATATCAGGAGCCTTCAAGAGTGTTTTTCATGAACTGTTTTTCAATCTAAATAAATGGAACTGTCCATCTTATGAAGATTTATTATTAGTCATAAAATATATATGTATTGTATTTGGGAGGGGGTTTTTCTTTACCATTGTCAGTTGTGTTTCAATTTCTTTAACGAACTTTTTTTTTTTATTTTTTTCTTGATAAAGTAGCTACGAATCAATTTTTTGCTCAAAAACGAAATTGAAGTTTTTAAACAAGTCATTAATCAGTTTTGAAACTGAAAATGACAGTTGTTATAATCATATATGTCTTTTTAAACTACGCAAAATATCTAGCTAAAACAAAAATAAAATATTTGAGCAATTATTCAATAATTTTATGGGTAATGTATATCTGTCCGTAATGTATATTGTATGATGTATATATAACCCCTGCATATTATACAGACGATTACAATTTTTTAAAATTTTTCCTGCCAGACGATTACAATTTTCTTGTAACTTTGTTTGTCTTCCATTTCGGCAACAAAATTTTGTGCAACAATACATTGTTGATACTTCTTTTCATTTGCTACCTTTTTTCTTACTTTGATAATTACAAGTCATAGGACCTGAATGGTCGAGTGGCTGCGCTCATTATTTCGGGTTCGAGTCCCGGCGGTGTCATGGATGTTTGTATGGTTCTCAGTAGGTCCCGATCTATTGATCGTGAAAGTTGCGGGGACATTGTTACTCCGTCTTATCTTCAGGTTACACGCTTACCCTGGGTAAGCAAAGTGAGTAACGTCTGTGCAGCGCTTGCCTTAAGACATCCATGACAAGTGTCTAAAATGTTTGCCCAGCTGCATTAGAACAAAAAAAATAAAATATCTCAAGATTTTGTGATTTCTCTATTTTTCATGAAACTTCTACTTGAAGGTATTATTTTTTACTTCTAACACTCAGAATAGTATTCTATAAATCAAATATTATCTGTTTTGATAGCTACTATCATCCAAACTGTTTACTAATACCTTAATTTTTCACAAAGGTACAATAGAATATTCGAAATAGTAATATTATCTAACTATCAATAAAATATTGTTCAATAAATAGAAGTTTCTATTTATTTTATTAGTATTTTTATGTGGATATAACTATAAAATATAAAAACATTATTTTGTATTGCCGATGTTTATCGTATTTTTCAGTTCAAATAAAACTCTTTAAATGCGTTCCTTTATATTCCTCAATTTTATAAACTATTGAATTTTTACTCATGATAAAAGAAACGTATTTTATATCAAATAGAATTATATTTATCGTATAAATTTAACTACTAGTAACTTTTTTTAGGTTTTCAGGAATTTCTTAATTTGTAAAAATAAAAACTTTTTGGACATTTTATTTTTGAAATATAGGAAATTGTTTTAAATATTTTAACAATAAACATTTTAATACAGAATGAGTAGAACTTTTTTATCAGTATTATTTTCCATTTTAACACATTAAATTATATTAATAATGTTGAAGATTTTTAATAAACTCGGCAAAATGGGAAAGTTTAAAAATAACATTAGTTTAAAAATATTTTCTGTCTTTACCTCAAAAGTATAAAATACACTCAAGAGCCAAAACATTATGATCACCTGTCAATAACGAGTTGACCCACCTTTGGCGCGCAACACAGCTTCAACCCGCCTTGGCATGGATGCCACAAGTCCTTGGTAGATGGCCGGAGACAGATTGTATCAGATGTTTAAGCAACGGTCACGCAAATCGGAGATATTGCGAATTGGTGGTCTTTGAACTCTGAGCTGCCGTCCCAGGACATCACAAATGGGTTCTATCGGATTGGGTTCCAGGGAGTTAGGCGGCCAGGACATTAACTGGAATTCAGCATCATGTTCCTGGAACCACTCCAACATAATTTTAGCCTTGTGACAAGGGGCATTGTCCTGTTGGAACATTCCATTTCCAGCTGGAAAACAGAGGCCATGTAAGGGATGCAACTGGTCCGTAATGATGTTCAGATACCCTGTAGCATTCATGGTTTGCTTTTACCACAACCACGTGTCCCAGAGACGCCCAAGAGAACGTCCCCCAAAGCATAATACCGGCCTGTGTATGACCTAGTGTACATTGAGGAAGCAACTGTTCGCCTGGAAGACGGCGTATCCTGATGAATGACAAGCCGTGATTCATCTGACCAGGCAACTTCTCTCCCACTGATCCATGGACCAGTCACGATGTTCCACTGGCCCAGGCGGAGCAGTTGGCGATGACGCTTGGCGGTCTGCAAAGTCACAGGAGAGAGACGTTTGCTGCGTAGCCCCATATCCAACAGTGTCCGCTGAACAGTGTGCTGCGATACTATTCTACTTGGCCCTGCATTGTATTAGGCTGACAGCTGAGCCACTGCCTGGCCCCGTTTTTTGCTTCACCATGCGAGACAGTCTCCGACGACCTTTTTCTTTTTGATAGGTGTGGACGTCCAACACCATGTCGTCTACTGCTGGTTTCACCGTCATTCATCCACTTTTTGCATAAGTACTAACAACTGTAGATCGCGAACAACCCCCGAGTCGTGCAGTTTCGAAATACTTGTTCCGAGTCTTCGAGCCATTATAATCTGCCTTTTTTCAAATTCGCTTAGATCCGCAGTCTTTCCCATCACACACAGAAGTAAGTGAAGGAATGATTCTTCAGAGTCTTCAGCAGCAGTTAAATATCACTTCCACCTGATCACGCGCCTTCCACGTCATCCAGGCGAGTTAATTGTAAAATGTAGGGGTGGTCATAATGTTTTGGCTCTTGAATGTAGTTCTTATTTTGTTTGTATGTTGTATCAAAACCTTTGTACCCAGATCCTATGAGTAATCTCCCTCATGGATGGATGGATGGATGGAAAGATGCAACTGGATGGGAGCACCCGTGGGTAGAAATCTGACTTGGCTCCATGTCACTGAAGAACGATGGCAGTGCCTTCTGGAAGGACTTTTAGGAGAACTATTCCGCATTGTTTATCATATGGTAAAATACCGGAAAACTCCCACCAGGTAGTCCAACTAACGTAGGTCTGATGGCCGAGGGGCTAGCGTTCTGGTAATCATTGACACAGGTTTGGGTTCGGTCCCGTGGATGTTTGTAGCGGTTCAGAATCTATTTAGGTCCCGTCCTCATATGATCGTAGAGCATCACAGAGCCCAGTCAGACTTCTGCTCAAGTACATCATTCCCAAACTGTAAAGGACAACTCAGCTATAGGCACAATGATGTGGTATGGTGTGGTGTGGTGTAGTAGTAGAAGTAGTCCAACCAATGAGGCAAGATTCTGAAGCTCAAAAAAACCACCGATTTTCGAGTTTGAAATAGTGTCTATGTCAATGCCGCTAGCAGATTGAACCTTAGAAGTAATGCTCACCAGCGGTATTGAGTAACGAGTCTGGTATTTATATTTTTAACTTAACAAAATAGAATATTTTATTGAGTGGTTTTGAAATTTCGAAAGCCAGCACCATTTCTTAATATAATAGATTATTAAAAAATGACGATAAAACTTAACTGTCATTGTGCCATAATAAATTAGCTACATTAAATACGATAGTTAATCATCTCAATTGCACAGAAAATGATTTTGTTTAAAAATATTTTTCCATCGATGTTTTAAATCCTTAACTGACGACAACAACTTAAAAAGGTTTCAAACCGAAAGTTTGAACATGGCCTGGAAACTTGAAAAACTTAGTTTGAATATTCTTAGCTGCAAAATTTTCTTCATACTCCAAACTGTTACTACAAATTTTTAATTACTCCCAGTAAAACGAAAACATTCAGTATCACTTCTAAACTGTTTCAACAGACTTGAAACATTGTATTCGCGAAAAGTAAAAAGGAAAAAAATCTCTTAACTCAAAGACTTTCCATCCGTGTAAATAGTAATTGGATTAACTTCAAAGTAATCGTGCTAGCAATTAAAGTGGAGATTTTAAAGTGGTGCTTTTTGTCATTTGTTTGTCTTCATATGATCAAACATTGTTCATTATTGACACACTTCTCAATTTGATCATGACTCGTTTCGCCATTTAGTGCACGCATAAGAAAAATTTAATAAAAAAAAATTTACTTTTTATGGTTATAAATTTAAACGTTCCATTTCGAGTAATTAAAATTTCTGAAACCAATTTGTTTGACTTTAATTGGAAAATAGTGAGAATACTGTAAGTAACCACCGTGGTTATTAAATTAGTAATTTTATTTTTTCAATCTTAAAATGTTTTTTTTTATTTATATTTTTTATTATAGATGGGTATACAAGAAATAATATGAGATTTTATTCAGCATAATTTTCGATTTTAAGAAGCACGAAGTATATGTTTACTAAAAGAGAATTTTAGTAAATATTAAAAAGTATTTTACAATATGAATTGTATTTGATGAAGTATTTTAAGAAATATTTTGAATAACATTTTAAATAATTACGGGATGATTTAGCAATATTATTTATTGAAACATTAAACTAAATCATTAAAAATGACATATAATTTTAGCTAGAACAAATAAATTATTAAATTACTAGATTATATAAATTAATTAATGGTAGTATATATAAATTATATACAAATAAATGTCTTTATCGTAAAATAATGACAGTTGTAGCCATGCTTCCTCCAACACATTGGCAAGAGCGCCTTCCAGCGGGGTTCAGAAAACATGGTCAAATGCCTCGAGACTTTTAACGCGAGAGGAACGCGCAACCTTACGTATTAGTTAACCTACAGACTCTCACCCGGAGATGAAGTGCATTTCGTGCATCCTGGATGAAACTGAGTATCGGGGTTTTCGGCTTAGAAGTACAATCTATATAATTATTTGTCTTTAAATCAGCTAAATATTATGTGCATCTAATTTTATGTGTATGGTGTTCATGCGTGTGTGAATAAAGCTCCAAATTGTGTCTCAAGTATCTCAAACTAACTAAATCTAGTCACAATATGGTTGCCCAATCTGCACACTACACACTTTAAATAAAACTATTCAATCACATCTGCTCCAAAATATTTACACACTTTCATTATATTTATTATTTAAAAATTAAAGTGCATATCAAATATAAATTCTATGCCCAAATTCAAAAATAACTTGTAAAACGCAAGAAAATAATTTTTGGTTACTTTAACGAGTAATATTTTTTTTTTTCTCATACGCAAACTGCACCAAGATAATTTAAATTACTCTACTGAAAGGAAGGCATTTCGTGGCTTTTTCAAAACTGTTTGAGCAGTCATGAAACACTGTAACCGTGTAAAAGTATATAAAAACACTAACTCGAAGATTTTCCACCGTGGAAATAGTAATTGGATTAACTTCAAAGTAATCATGAGACCAAGTGAAGCTGAAATTTTTTTCGTAGTGTCTTTTCATCATTTGTTTGTCTTCTTATGAAAGGGGATTTCTCCTTATTGACACACTTTACAGATTGACGACCCATTCGTTTCAGCATTAGGAGTACACACGAGAAAAGTATGGTAAAAAAAAAACCCCACTCTTTGCAGTTATAAAGTTAAAGCCTTTTACTTTGGATAAAAAGTTTGGGAAGCTGGCTTGTTTGATTTTAATGGGAAAATGGTGCGAACATGGTGAGTACAGTGGTTATTGAATTTGCTAATTCATTCTCCCTCAACTTTAAATATCGTTTTCTTGATGTAAATACATGGTTAATTACTATGTTAAATGTAATTTTACATTTTTTAATGTTTTAAATAATGTTAAGCAAGACACATAATTTTTAATAGTGATTTTAAAAGTGAACGTGAAAGATTATTGATACTGGTATTATATAAAGTAGTTAATGGCAGTATGTATTATTTATATATAAAGAAATGTCTTTATCGTAAAATATTATATTGTTCTAATGGCAGTTGCAATCGTGTTTCCTCCTACACACTTTCAAATGCGCCCCTTGTGGCGTTCAGGAGAAATGGTCAGTTGGCCTCTAGATTCTCACCTGCGAGGAAGTAGAGCGCAATTAAGTGTTCTTGTTGAGATACGTTTTTAGTTTACCCTCCCCCAGGAGATACATTTAACGCAGCCTTACGTATTAGTTAGCCTACAGACTCTCACCCGGACAGGAAGTATATTTTGCGCATCCTGCGTGTACCTGAGTATGGGATTTTCGATTTAGAAGTGCAATCCGTCCAAGAATCTATAATTATATGTCTTTAAATGTGTTAAATATTATATGTCTCCAATTGTATGTGTGTAGTGTTTGTGAATGTGTGAATAAATCTTCAAACTGTACTTTAAGTATCTCAATCCAACTACATGCAGTTACATTCTGTACACAGTTTAAATAAAACTATTCAATCACATCTCCTCCAAAATATTTACACACTTTCATTATATTATTTAAAAATAAAAGATCATATTCTTATAATAAATTCTTTGTCCAATGTTCGAAAATAACTTGCAAAACAAAAAAAAAAAATGTTTTGGTTACTTTTAAGTTGCAATTTTTTTTTTCTCTCAAAACCAAACTGCCACCAGATAATTTAAATTAGCCCACTAAAAGAAGGCATTTCGTGGCTTTTCAAAACTGTTTGAGCAGTCATGAAACACTGTAACCGTGTAAAAGTATATAAAAACACTAACTCGAAGATTTTCCACTGTGGAAATAGTAATTGGATTAACTTCAAAGTAATCATGAGACCAAGTGAAGCTGAAATTTTTTTCGTAGTGTCTTTTCATCATTTGTTTGTCTTCTTATGAAAGGGGATTTCTCCTTATTGACACACTTTACAGATTGACGACCCATTCGTTTCACCATTAGGAGTACACACGGAAAAGTATGGTAAAAAAAAAACCTCACTCTTTGCAGTTATAAAGTTAAAGCCTTTTACTTTGGGTAATTAAAGTTTGGGAAGCCGGCTTGTTTGATTTTAATGGGAAAATGGTGCGAACAAGGTGAGTACAGTGGTTATTGAATTTGTTAATTCCTTCTCCCTCAACCTTAAATATCGGTTTCTTGATGTAAATACGCGGAATTAATTACTATTCTGCTAGGCGTAATTCCACATTTTTTATGTTTTAAATAGTGCTAAGTAGCACATAATTTTTAATAGAGATTTTAAAAGTGAATGTTAAAGTTGACAGATATTGGTAAATCATTTTAAATTTAATTTAATTAAATACAGATATTTTAATATAAATTTTGAAAATGTAAAAATTATTTAAAATAACCAATTGATTAATTTCTGTTGGGAATTTAATTAATCCTTTATTTTCTTTATTTCATAATTTATTATTTTTACAGTACAGGAAAATTATTATTTAAAAAAATGTTTTACTGTTACTGGATATATTTTTGAAAATTGTTTTATATTTTTGTTATGATTTTTTTGATAACAACTAAATCAGTCATGTCATATTTTTACATAGAGGCTTAATAATATTAATCGAAATTTTTTCTGTTAGTAATCTAATGATTATTATAAATAGTTTGAATAAACATTGTAGTGATTTTTTAAAAATAATATACATCATAAATTCATTGTGAAATATTTAGGCAGCTGAACACTTTCTATATACATGTTTTTGTAATTTTTCGTTTAGAGTTTAGTATGCATTTATGAGATTTAAAAATATAATAAATATTTTTGTAAAAGGTAAAGATTAAAGATTTCGAAGAAACAAGGCTATAATTTTCAGGCAATATTTTGCAATTTTTAGACAATATTAATGAAAGTTCTGAAGTTGATTACAGAATTTCAATTTATTCAGTGCATGTGCAATAACCTTTTTAAATTAACAAACACTAAGACGTAAACGCACATGGAATTTTTTACAAAAATACTATGGAAATACATATAGTTATGAAGTTTGGTTTCATGAGAATATTTCAGAATTTTGTAGAATGATAATAATTTTAGATAATGATAATAATTTCGTCTAACTTTTGAATTCACAAATAATAACATACCTATTCTAAAAAATGTCTTAAAATATTACAATATTATTTGAAACAATTAAAAAACCAATTTAAAATTTACTTCTTTACATAAAAGTATGCCCTATCTTACATTGATTACATCCAACTGTTATTATTAATCGAATTCTTTCTTTATCAAATATAAATTTTACATAATAACATATTATGTTGCCTTAACCAAACAACACATTAAACTATCAATGCTACTATATATTAAATTTTATTAGGTAAGCAAGAAAGTTGTTTTGGTTTTCACCATTTAAAAAGAGTTATGAAAACAGAAATTACTTTCTTGTCGTCCGAACATATAATTATTTTCCTTTATTTTCTAGATGAATATTACTTTTTATGCTCTTTGGTGGTATATAGATTCTATTATAGAAAAGATGTTGTCAAATTTAATGTGATTTTATAAAACTTTAAGGATCTAAGATGTTTAAAATAATTTTAAACAAATCTTAATTTTTTTGCAAGATATCAAAACCTTTATATTTATAACATTGCATATTTGGTAGCGTGTTATAATCTAAATAGTTTAAATATTTACATATCTTGATATAATTATTTTTTATTATTTTAGCTTTATCAATAATTATTTAACTAGGGCTTTAAAAATAAAATTTTTTGAAAAAACATTCTTTTTTTTAAATTAGTAATTATAATCAAAAATAATTAGTTAATATAAATATAACATTTTAGAAATTTATTATTATTTTTGAAGATTCTGATGTCGAAATCAATATATTTCGACATCAGAATCATCAAAAATAATAATGAAGACTCCTAAAGGCTTTTAAAATTGAATTTGTTAAATAATTTGCAATTAAATTTAATTATTGCAATTAATTTAAGTTAATAATTTGCAAACTAACACTGAAATGATTTAAACATTTTTTACTATCAGTAGCACTTAAAAATTAAAAAAGGGGTAAGTAATTACTTTTTTATACATTTATAGCATTGCTTGTTTTATTGCATTATTGAAGAACTGCATATTGCATCGCATTATTACTATTATTTATAAGCAAAATACTTAGTTAATATCAATGAAACATTTTATAAATCAACTTTTTGACATCAGAGTCTTCAAAAATAAAAATAAAGATTTCTAAGGGCTTTTAAAATTTAATCGTAAGTTAAACCATTTACAAACTAATACCGAAGTGATTTAAACATTCTTTACTATCAGTAGCATTTAAAAAAAATTAAAAAAAGTGACAAGTAATTACTTTTTCATATATTTGATTAAGAAAACGTACAATAATAACAGCATTTTTACATTAATGACCTGTAAATGATTATTTACTAAAAGGTTTCTTTTATTTTTCGACTCATAAAAATTGTCTCATAACAATTAATTTGCAAGCTAAATAAATAGTTACATTCTTTTTATTAACACTTTTCAATCGGACATTCGTGTAGGTAGATTAAGATCTTTTGTATTCAGGAGTAAATAATCTACTTTATATTCCTGGTTCTTTTAAGGAATTTATTTCTGAGAAATTTTTTCCTCTATGAAAATCTTTACTAAGTTCTAAATTTATTGTTAGTTAAGATAAAAATTCATTTTGGTTTTTGAATGTTTAAACTATAAAATATATTTTTATTAAAGAAGGAACAAAAAATGTATTATAATAATGTATCATAATAAACTTCATTATAAGTAATTTATCATTATTTTATACATATTTTTTTGGTTTATCAAAATAAATTTAATTATATATTAATTACATAGGTTAATATATTATATACAAATGTATTAATATTGTAAGCCTTAAATACTAATTAAAAGAATTCATTTAATAAAATATAAAGAAAGTTTATTTTTAACATCAAATATTGAAACACCGTGGCAATATATATAAAAAAAGAAATTTAAAGTATTTAATGCGTGGAAAATTATAATGTATTTAATTTTTTTTTAAATATTTTAATAATAAAATTTTGAGCTTGTAAAAGTTATTATTAAGGAGCGTAAATATTTATAATTAAAATCTTTTAAATTTGATCCTTGTCTGAAGTAACTTAAAAATAAAATACTCTTAATAACTAATAGTACTTTAATTATTAATTGAAATATTAATACAAATTTTATTTTATTACAAATCAAATTGAATTAATTAATTAAATAAATTAATTTAATAGAAAATTTTTATTTTTTTATCATAATAGAATTAATATAACATAATAATTCTTTTTAATTTTCATAGAATAATTTATATCCTTATTTTAAATTTTAAATTGAATTTCTGCTAAATGATTTTTTAGGTAGTTAAAACTTCTTTTATCTGTTTTAAAAAGTTAGTTTAATAATAATTATATTTATTTTTCGTATGAAGTCTTTCGAATTCTTTTCATAAATAACTTAATTTATTATCAAGGACATTGTCATTTTTTTATTCAAATTCTCAGTAAGGGTGAATTAGATTTTTATAATATAATTAGATGAATTTATTAGTATAAATTTCAAAGCTGTATTGTTCACTAAGCGAGATAATTTCTTATTCTATTTTCATCATACATTATTAAAAAGTAATTTCAACTTATGGAAATTATAAGAAGAAAATGAATTCGGACTATAAAAATATTTTGTTTTTAAAGATCAAATTGAATACAATAGTAATTTAAGAATATATCAGTTAATTAATAAGATTAGCATAACAGATCATTGTGAATTTATTTAACCTTATTAAGACAGCATTATTCTTCAAAAAGATATGAAGCATAAAATATAATTAAATATAGAAAAATATCTCATCCTTTTTCAAACTTTGAAAAGACAATATTTTTATTTGATTTATAGAGCTAGTATTTATTTATTTACAATTTCTTTTTAAGGGATCTTAGATTTCATATAGTAGTTTTAGCTTTAAAGATTATTAATAGAAAATGTAAGGAATGATTAGTTTTTGTTAAGAAAGAAAAATAGAAATAAGTAAGTTTAAAAAGATCTTATAGCTTTTAATACTAAAGAAACTAATTTCTTGAGAAAAAAGGTTCATTATTGAATGTTGTATAATCTACTGAATACAGAACAAATTTTATTAAATAGAGTTATTAACTCTTTCGAAGATCAAATTGGATCATATAGTAATTTAAGAATATATCAGTTAATTAATAAGATTAGCATGATAGATCCTTGGGATTTATTTAATCTTATTAAGAAACACTATTCTTCAAAAAGCATCAAAGATATTAAACATAAAATATAATTAAATATAGAAAAATGTCTCATCCTTTTTCAAACTTTGAAACGACAGTATTTTATTTGATTTGTAGAGCTAGTATTTATTTATTTATAATTTCTTTTAAAGGAACTTAGATTTCATATAGTACTTTTAGCTTTAAAAATATTCTTAATAGAGAATGTAATTAATTAGTTTTTGTTAAGAAGGCAAAATAGAAATAAGTAATCTTAAAAAGGATCTTATAACCTTTAATATTAAAGAAAGCAATTTTTGAGAAAAAATTTCTGTAATGCAATGATATATAATTTACTGAATACGGGACAAAGTTTATTAAGTAGAGTCAACAAACCTTTCGAAGATCAAATTGGATGAAATAGATAATTTAAGAATATATTAGGTAATTAATAAGATTAATATAATAGATCATTGTGAATTTATTTAATCTTATTAAGATAACATTATTCTTCAAAAAGTATCAAAGATACGAAACATAAAATATAATTAAATATAGAAAAATATCTCATCCTTTTTCAAACATTGAAATTGCAATAGTTTTCTATGATTTATAGCGTTAGTATTTATTTATTTATAATTTCTTTTAAGGGATCTTAGATTTCCTATAATACTTTTAGCATTAAAAATTCTTAATAGAAAATGTAAGAAATTATGTGCTTTTGTTAAGAAGAAAAAAGCAGAAATAAGTAATCTGAAAAAGTATCTTATAGACTTTAATATTAAAGAAAGCAATTTTTGAGAAAAATTTCTATAATGCAATGATATACAATCTACTGAATACGGGACAAAGTTTATTAAGTAGAATCAACAAACCTTTCGAAGATCAAATTGGATCAAATAGTAATTTAAGAATATATCAGTTAATTAATAAGATTGGCATAATAGATGATTGTGACTTTATTTAACCTTGACAGCATTATTCTTCAAAAGTATAAAAGATATGAAATATAAAATATAATTAAATACAGAAAAATATCCCATCCTTTTTCAAACTTTGAAATGACAATATTTTTATTTGATTTATAGATCTAGTATTTATTTATTTATAATTTCTTTTAAGGGATCTTAGATTTCATCTAGTATATAGTATTTTTTTACTATATTTTTTTAGCTTTAAAGATTCTTAATAGAAAATGTAAGAAATGATTGGTTTTTGTTAGTAAGAAAAAGTAGAAATAAGCTTATAGCTTTTAACATTAAAGAAACCAATTTCCTGAGAAAAAATGTTCATAATGCAATGATGTGTAATCTACTGAATAAAGAAGGAATTTTATTAAATCTAGTCAACAAATTATTCGAAAATATGTTTTAAAAATGTTTTGAACCATTAAATGTCTCAATAATATAAGAAAACAATTTTTGGCTTGTTATTTTAAAATGTACATTATTTCTGAAATATGTTTTATAAATGAGATATTATTTTGAAATTAACTTAATCAGGTATAAAGTCTCTTAGAAACCTCCAAATTTATGAATAACAAATGATTACATAGCTTTAAAAAGAATTATAATAAATAGTTATTTACTTTTATTTCCATATATATAAGTATTAATTTTACATAAAATTAAGTACAAGTTTATCAAAAATCGTCATTCTTGTAAACAAATTTTTTTCGAAAATATTTTTAAATGTGTTTAAATTGAAGGCTATTGTAAAAATAGTTTTAAACCAATATATCTCTCCTTCATATAACAAAACGAGTTTCATCTTCTTGTTATTTTAAAATGTGCATTACTTCGGAAATATATTTTATAAATGAGGCATTATTTTGAAATTAACTTAATCAAGAATGAAGTCGTTTAGAAAACCCCACATTTTCTAGTAACAGCAAACTGATTGCATAGCTTTATAAAAAGAAGTACAATAAATGACAAAAAAAAAAAAATTTGTACTAATTTTTTTTCCATTTACATTATTATGTATTTTAAGTTAAATAATTCCTAAGTTGATCAAAAATCGTCTTTATTCTTAAAATTCAATATACTTCTGTTTCAAAGAATCATCATTTATTAAAGAAATAGAATTCTCATAGAAATAGAATCTCTTGATAACAAAATATTCTTCTGATTGGAATCTGATTTTTAAAAGAATTTTAAACATTTTTTGAACACTTTACATATTTCTTTCAAATAATTTTAATGATCGTCTCTAAATAGAGTCAATTGAAAAGAACGCCAGAATCCGTGTGCTCGTTAAATAATCCCAGAGCTTTAAAACTGGAAAAAAAAGAAGGAAAGGAACACCTTACCTCATGGACAAGAAATAGTCAAAACTCTGAAAACTTTCCTCCCTCTCCGTTAAAATGATTTGTCTTCAAACTACGAAGTTACTACACGGGAATTCTTTCAAAATGGCCTGTTTCTAGACCAAATTATGCGTCCTTCCATCTGCAGGATAAAAGAAATTGGGATCATCTCAGAAAACTCGAAGTACGCATCCAGAAGTTCTGTCGAACGAATTTTTGAGATGTTCGATTCTTATTACCTTCTCCCTTCTGGAGTAATATTGTCCACTGGTATGATGTAAGCTTTAAGGAAAAGATTTTCTCTGTCAGAGGAAAAAGACGTTTACGTATTGGAAGCAATAAGTCTGAAATCCGTTGGAAGATATCTCTGTTTGTAATATGCTTGTAAATAAATTTTCGATACATTTAGCAAATATGGAATCGTATATTTTGTATAACGTGATATTAAATTATTTCTAACTGAAACAATTTCTAATATTTTAAAACGTAAAGACATTCAACATTCAACATAATATACAAATGCTTCTACTTCGAAATCATCATACATTTAATTATCATCAACACATTTATTAGTATTTATTAATCATCAACACATTTATTAGTATTTATTAATCATCAACACATTTATTAGTATTTATTAATCATCAACACATTTATTAGTATTTATTAATCATCAACACATTTATTAGTATTTATTAATCATCAACACATTTATTCGTATTTATTAATCATCAACAAATTTATTAATATTTATTAATCATCAACAAATTTATTAATATTTTTTAATCACACGTTTATCACAAATTAATTAATAATCACACATTTATCACAAATTAATTAATATTTATTAATCAAACGTTTATCATAAATTTATTAATCACATATTTATCACAAATTTATTAATCACATATTTATTAATATTTATTAATCAAGTATTTATCACAAATTTATTATTATTTATTAATCACGTTTATCACAAATTTGTTAATATTTATTAATCGCACGTTTATCACAAACTTATTTATATCTAATTACGTGTTTATCTCAAATTTATTAATATTTATTAATCACGTATTTATCACAAATTTATTAATATTTATTAATCGCACGTTTATCCCAAACTTACTATTTATTAATCAAGTATTTATCACAAATTTATTATTATTTATTAATCAAGTATTTATCACAAATTTATTATTGTTTATTAATCACGTTTATCACAAATTTATTAATATTTATTAATCACACGGTTATCACAAATTTATTAATATTTATTTATCTTAGTATAATATATTGCGTTATCCAGCACATTTATTTGTTTTAGTTACATGATAAGTATTTTCTGAATGGCAACATGTGAAATTGTTTGAATAGAATATTTTCCTTTTATAGAAATGAAATATAATTCTTTTGGGAAAAAATTTAGATAAAAGCTTTACGAAAAATATTAAATTAAATATTTTCTTAAAACTATTTTCATCAGTTTTAAGAAATTTTAGTAAAAGGTTTAGTACATAAAAGTGGCAAGGAGATGCTAGGAATTGAAAAGTCAAAATATAATATTTCATTTTCAATCTGAATATGATGCGATTCCAAAAGGATAACCAAGAAAGTTTGGAAATGAAAATTAATTGAACTGAAAACTATATGTTTACAAGATAAATTCATCAATAATTATCCTTTTGTCTAAACAAGTTTTAAAAATAATAACATATTGTACATAATATAGAAACTTTCAATTTGTGTTTACTTACTCTTAATATTTAAGTGATAGAAATATATAAAAACATAATATGTAATGAAAATGATTTAATTAAAAGAAATTTGATGAATGACAATGGAAATAATGATTAAAAATGACTAATGGGAAAATAATATAATTTCAATACACAGACACAAATTCGATTTTTCCAAAAGTCGATTTTACGGTATAGAATATTAACGAAAGTATTTATTATAATACATTTATAAATAGAAAAAAAAATTCAACTTATACAAATCCTATGGGTATGTTAGATTTTACAAAACTTAAATGCCGTATACTATGTGAAATGTTTTATAACGATTTTTATTTTTATTGTTTTATAACGATAGCAACTAATTGCTTTTTAGTTACAATCTTTTTCTCAATAACGGATGATGGTGATTAAAAATATAAAATTTTTTAATTTATTGAAGAATTTAACTATACTCATAATCAAGAATTATATCATAAGCAAGAATTTAATTTCACAGTAAGTAGAGGGGTATTCATAATAAGTAGTGATAGCAAGCAATAATAATCTAATTTAACCCCTAGATAAATGCATTTTTCATAAATTCTAAATTTTTATCTACCTATTAAATATAAGTTAGAATAAACACAAAATGTAATATTCAAATAAATGCAACAATAAATTAAAATTCAATGAAAAATAATATATTATATACAACAAAAATCTATATCCATTATTCTTGACGATATAAGTATTTAAATAAAATAATAAAAACTGAAACCAATTTTCTTACACATTTTTATATTTCAATTGTAAAATTTTTTTTTCTATCTTATTGTTTTCAATTAATTTGATAATGCGAGTAATTTTCTTTAAACGCAATAAACTTTATCACACTAGTCCCCAGTATAAAATTTTCTTATAAATATAAAAAGGAATATTTTAAATTATGGATTCTTTTATTTATTTTCTGCAGTCCTTTTCGACGTTTCAAATGCATTACTGGTAACGAGATTAATTGAATCTCATTTTTCATAGTGCTTTTCGATACTTTAATCCATCTGTAAGATATATTCTATATTTTAAGAAAAAAATAGTACTTCGGCGAGTGCGCAGTCACTTTTCATGAATCAGTTAATAGAAATATGGAGGGACTGAAACACTAGATCAAATTAAAGAAATTGAGTTTTTAAATAATGAAACAAAGGTTTTCATTCATAGTAAGAACTATGAAACCACATACTGGGTATTTATTATGTCTAACGTTTTGGTAAAAAAGAATTTAGACAATGTGTCTAGACAATCTAGTTTTATAAAGATTTTTTTACATATTTAATGTGGTAAATTCTAAATTATATGCTGTCAAGTATTGCCATGGGTGCGCAGTAGATCTACCTCCCCGTGGTGCACCTGGTAACACTTTTTTAGTGGCTAAAAGATCTACAACTTGGCATTATGTCTTCCTCCCCTCACTTTGATACTCTTCGAGTCCTACAGTGGAATGCCGGTTTACTGTCTCAATACAAGTGCGCAGAGCTTTTGCTGACTCTGTGTGAGAAGGATATTGATGGCTAATTATGGAGGCTAATTTGACAACGACTGCCTACGAAACCATCTTTACAGACTCAAAATTGTTCCTTCCCCGATATGCACCTCTGAGAGGCCATGGACTCCCCACGCATCTACTTCACTATCCTGCTCTCAGCAAGACTTTCTCGCCGAGCAATATTGGGAGGCTAGTGATATGTTAGATTAATGAACTCTGTTTCAGCATGTTTTGTTGTATTCTCTGTTTTTTTTTTTTTTCGTTGTTCTTTTTATTGCTGTAATTGTTCATAATCTGCAATTGGAAATAAAAAAATAAAAAAAAAAGTATTGCCATAAGCAAAATTGAAATGAGTTTTTCTTAATATGTATATTTTATCTCACTGTTTTCTTACATTTTCTAATAAATTCTTAGTTTGAATGTCTGAATGATTAAATTTCTGATTTTCAGGAATGTTAATAAAGAAATAATAGCTTTATTTCAAATTTCTTAAATAATTAAAAAAAAAAAATTGTATACTAATAAATAGGGTCAAATAAGGAATATAAGTAAAATTTAACAGAATTTATTCGATAACAAAATGACAAACACGAAATAATATAAATACGAATAAAGATTTGTGTTATGAATAGAGATATGCATTCTTCCCAAACGAATATAATTTTTGGTAAAGTTGGTAATTTGGTAATTTAATTTAAATTTTTTATTTTTTTTATATAAAACATTTATTTTTCATTATTTTGCCTGTATATTCCGTTATTCATATAAAGCACATGCTTTTATTCATATACTTAATTTCCTTCTTAAATATTAAAATCATAGAAAACATGTAACATTAAGGACAAATATAAGCAGATTAGAATTCAAATAGAGCAAATCAAAAGCGATCATATACAACCACGCCAATCCACCATTTTACCATTTACAACTATATAGTTTTTATGATGAAAGCTTAAGATGAACTAACCAGTAAAACTGCATCAAAAAGATTATTCATTTAAAGAAACAGAAACTCAAAAGATACAAAAATATATTATTTATTTATGAATCTATGAATGAATGCATAAATGCATATATTATGTATTTATATATTCATTCATAGATTCATGAATGAATATATGATGCTCTATTTCTTTTCACGTGCTTTTTTAACATCAAAATTTAGAATTACGCCTCAGGCTTGGAAAAATAATACATACAACTACTTTTTTTAATACATAAAGTACTTTTTTTTCTCAATGAAATTCACGGAAATCACAAACAAGTTTAAAATTAATATTATTTTGCTTATAGGACAGATTTTAAATGAGATACTGAGCATACAGTGATTTTTGAGAAATCCATTGACTAACAATGAATTCTTGAATTAAATATTTTACGATCTTTCATTGAAAATAATTTTTTATTTACTCAATTTATTCAGAAAAACATCAGTTTTCAGAGAATTTTCTTCGAAGTCATGGATGGCAAATATGCTTACGAAAAGTTTGTTACTATATTTAACTATTTATAATTATAAGTTTGTTACTATTTGATTATATTTAAAGATTCTGCTGATAAATATTCTGACAACTAAAAGGAAAGAAATAATTTCATTTTTCGAATTCTTTTAATAGATTCCTTTGTCTGAAGCATCAATTTCTGCTCTGAACTTCTGATCGCTGTTAACGTTTAAATTCCATTAATCGAAAAATGGCTTCCATTTTATGGATATTTGCACATAAAATGGAAGCCATTGTACCTTTTTCATAAATGTTTTAAAATAAGATATTTAATTCAGTTGACAATTAAAAAACTTTTACACAATAATAATAATGATAAATAATAAAAAGTATATTATAACATCAAAGCATATAAAGTACAGGATTGTTCAAATGTTCCATTGATAATACTAATGTTGCTTATTTTGCATCAAGTTATTGTACTGCATAAATAATCTATTATTTCTATTGGTAAACAAAATTCAGTAATTATTGCTTACATTTATGAGAAATACTGAATTTAGGCCAAGCAACTGATTTTTTATCATGTGTGAACATGATGTAGTCCTGGTTAGTGATATGTGAAGTTATCTGAAAATGAGGGCCAAAAAGCAAATGAGCAAATAAAACTCCATTCCAAATTTTAGAGGAAAATGGTACTTTGGGCTCCTTAACACTTGAAATGCTTCATGAATAACTTTAGATATATAAAATTTCTGTGGAGAATTTGGCTTTTGCTTTTTGTAATATGATTTTTAATCACTTAGTTTTTGGCTTGGGATTTTAAACACCTATATTTCCCTTGCCTATGAGTACTCGTGGTGCGTTGGTAAATTCTTTCTTACTGAAATTTCATATTTATCACTTTTAGCTGTTTCTGGTGACTATTGAGCTGTATAGTGCTTCTTATTGTATTTGGAATACTCCATTCTTCATTTATGCATAGAATTTTCAAACTTGAATATATTTTTGTGTCTATTGAATGCGATAACGATTCTTGTAGAATTGGTAATACTTCATTCTCGACTGCATTTATCTTACTTTTGTATATTCTTTTAGAGATTTTTGAAAAATTCATTCTTCATGAAGTTCTTGATCTATTCAACCTTGCTATATTCATGTGGCTATTGAATTTGGCCATTCTTGTAATATGCCAAACAATTGCTTCATTCACTCTTTGCATTATTAAACATTGTTATATTTCTGAGTTTATTCATCCGTTCTCGAATGTTTAAAAAAGATAAAAATGAAATTTGTCGAGCAGATTTCAGTTTTTTGGATTGCATTGATGTGATGGTTGGATTTTAGATCATGAGTCTTAGAAGAAAGTTTTTAAATATACTCCTTTGAATTTATAGGCATCCTAAATCAAACCCGTTGACATCCATTGGATCCATGGACACCTAATTAAGAACCAATGATATAAAAGAAATGCATTTAACGGCCCTTAAGTGAACTTAGTAGAAAGTCATTGAGTTAATGCCATTGATGAATACGATAAATCAATATACCAGAAATTCTATCTATTAGATACGAAAAGGAAAGAGGAAGATAAAATCTCATTGGTGCATTTTTAAAAATATAAAGTATTGTAAGACTTCGGTGGCATCAGAAGCCTCCAGAATGTTGAGTAACAAAAATTATATTCATTCCTTGCAGTTAAAATATATATTCATTATTTATAACATTTATACTAGTATTAAAATTTTATACTAGTAAATGTCTTCTTCTTAAAAAAAAAAATTCATAATATATTTCAAAGCTATTATTTTACATAGCCTTTCTAAATAAATATGTAAGCCATCATAAAATATTACTTTCTAGCAAACATTTTAAAATAAGATTTAAAGTCACTCATATTTGTAAAAATCATATATAATAAAATAAATCAAATTCAACAAGAATTAATTTTTCTTGGTTATCCATTTTCTCATTTCTCTATATCTCATCCAATATTTTGTCCGTTTTCAATTTTAAAATCTCTTTGCATCTGAATATCTCTATAATAAAAAATAAATTCATTAACTTACCTTTTTTTGGCATATTTGATAAATTTAAGACATGTAGAAAAAGTTAAGATTAATCAAATCTTGGGCTACAGAATTTATATCACAACATATTCTAGTAAGCATGAATGTAGATGTCTTTCTTAAATTGAAAAAAAGCGTAGCTTACAAACTTATATGTATGTGCGTGTGAGTGTTTGAGCGAGTGTATTTGCTTTTGTTGTATATTTTCAATGATCTGTAGTATTTTATAATATAATTCTTACAAATAAATTGAATTTAAATTAACTTGAAGAGAAATAAGAGCGTATGTATTTCTAAATATAATGTGAAGAATCTATATAAATTTATTTGTGTATATATATATGTATTTAGTTTATGTTGTATTTTTTTCAATCATCTGCAGTAGTTTAATATATTATCCTTACCAATAAGCTGACTTACCTTAATGAAAAATAATTTTTGCATAAATTTCTCAATAGAGAATGAATAATCTATTTAAATATCTAATCTAAATGTCAAATTTTAAAGTGCCAACGGCCATACCATGCTGAATATACCGGTTCTCGTTAGATCACCGAAGTCAAGCATCATTGGGCACGGTCAGTACTTGACAAACTGGGAACACCGTATGCCGTTGGCATTCACAAATTTGGAACCTGAATGGCCGAGTGTCTACCGCTCTGGCGCTCGGTACCACAGGTTTCGAGTTCGAATCCCGGCGGTGCCATGGATGTTTGTAGTGGTTCGGAATCCACTTTAAGCCGTAGGTCCCGGTCTCCTATGACTGTAAGAGCGTCACGGAGCCAAAGTCAGACTTCTACTTACGGGTGCTCCATCACAACAGAAGCTGCTTCCCTCCCCTTCAATCATGAGTACGTATGGGCTCGTGAGCTTGGCCAGCCAAGTGGGATAATAAACAACAAACAGATTTTAAAGTTTGCAAATAATATTGTTTTCTGATATTTAAAAATAATTTTATATTTACTTTAACTAAACAAAAATTATTTTTCGTCTCTTTTTGTTGAGAAAAAAAAAAAACATTAAGGAAATGTCTTTTGTATTATAGAAAAAAAAACAATTAAAAACGTAGAAGCTACAAATTTATTCGTTAAGTTTAAAGTCGAAAGTTTATTTTTATGAATACACATCAGACAAATTTTATTTTAATAGTCAGATTAGGATACTTAATTTAATGTCAATCGGCACTGAAACACCAGGGTTTGTAGAAAATTTGGCGCACTAAAAAGATCTCCGTCTATACACTAACCAAAGGCAAAATGTTAAACTGCTTCTTTAAGAGACTTCCAAACATAATCGCTCACATTTTCATACAATTAAAGATGTTAATGAATATAAACGATGCCATCCATTCAAGTCAGTTACTCTATCACAATCTCCATCAAGTCGTCTCGTTTTGCAATATAATGATTGTAATTCTTAGCCTTCGCCTTTGTTTACTCATAGTCTAGTAAGTTTTCTTTAATATCACTCTACCTCCTGTTTCTTGAACTGAGATGGATATATATATATATATATATATATATATATATATATGGTTATATATATATATATATATATACTGAAGCAGATAAACATTTTTATTAAGAAGAACTGCAAACCATTTTATAATCAAGATTTACAAACTTGATTTTTACATATCACAACACAAAACCCTTATTTAATATTTGAAATAAATAACATGGTGTACATAGAACCGTAAACTAAAGAACAAAAACTAACTCCAAGAATAATATTAAATAATTATGTACATATCTCAGTTTCTATGTAATTGTAGTAAATGGGCCACTTAAAGCCTAGATGTCAAAAAATAAAGGTTTTTTATAACGATTGATTAACTCAGTTTGAAGCTTAGTAAATAAACTAACCGCATGTTTTCATAATTTTCAAGCGAGGTTTAACAAAAGCCATGGACCAGAACGATTCACCTTTAGGAGTTCAATGCAGAAAAATGGGGCGTTTATTATGATGGCGCAATAGGACAAAATTATTTTTAAAATGTTGACATCACTTCAAAGTATAGCAAACAACAATTGCTAAGGTCTCATGAAATTTTTCTTAAAATTACACGTTAAAAGAATTTGTATTAAAATTCAAGAATCTTTAGATATTTGCTATCATGCTGAACTACGAAAAAATCATATAAAACTCAAAAATGTGCTTTTAGAATTTTAGATCCCAAATATCTACATGCTCTACACATATACATACACAAACCCCAAAAATCAAAAAGCTACTATCTAATAATTGAATAGAATATTTCTATGAAACAACAATGTCTCCTATAAATAACAGCAGTTCTTTTCTTTGTCTCATAATAGAAATACTTCAAACCTCTGCCCTTCTAACCCAGCCATCATGGCAAGGAAAACAGCGTAACCAATTCATATTTGCCTTCCAGAACCGAATAATATCAGAACACAGTCACTGGTTATCTCTCGGGATTTAACCTTCACTTACAAGGTTTTTATCCAACGTAATCCTCTCTTCCTTTGTCCTAACTAAATTTTTATATTTTCTTCCGCTTTTTTTCTTTTTGTTTTCTGAGTGTTACAGTTTTTTTTTTCTTGTTTAGTTTTCTATGAGGGAAGGAAAGAGTGCAGCAGTCCTTACCCCGAGGCTTGTCGTTAAGTATTTATCGAGCATTTTTGTAGCTCTCCTGTTATTTGCGTTAGGATAGGGGAGCCGAGAGGACGGACGGGAGCCTTGTTAAACGCTGGGGCCAGGGAATTGGAATTTTCTTTTTAATGTTTCAACCCTCTTTTCTTCCTTGTACTGATTGATGGCGGATCGTATTAAGGGAACGAAATGAGAAAATGTCAAACTTTGGCTATCATCGACGTTGGAATTAATTGATGACTAGACATTGGGAAAGAGATTGCTAGCTTGACTTTCAACGGACTATTGGAACCTGGTATTTGCTTTTGTTATTTGAAGATCTGTTTCTTTTTATTCATTGCAAATTTTAAATATTAATACAAATTGCGGTTTATAATTTCCATACAACAATAACAATTTCAAACCAGATAATTAAAAAAACAAATAATTTTTAGAAAAGACTTATCAATAATTATTTTTATTATTGACATTTTCTAAATATGCTGCACATGATTATGATTTAAATAAGTATTAAACTTAATTTGTGTGCTTTTTTTTTTTCTTCGAAAAAAATTTTATTCGTTTCTTAATAAAAATTGATTAATACATCTGTCTAAGTACTGATCCTTACTTCAAATTATTTTTAACAATTTCCCATAAACAGGTTTACAAAAAGTTTGTGCATCTCCTAAGTTTAACCGGTGATTAACCGTAATATGTTTGAAAATTTCATGCCACATTACAATAAAAAATAATTGCTAATATGAATGTTAACTAACTAACTTTTGGCACTAGAGCCCATGATGGGCCAACGTCGTCTATCTACTGGCATATTTCGAAACAGCAGATTGTTTCTTTTTACAGGATGATATTGTCAGCCCTACAGCGAACACTCTACAGTCATATTAGACTGGGACCTAAGGTTTAAAGTGGATTCCGAACCACTACAAACATCCATGGCCCTGCCGGTCCTCGGACCCGAAGACTATGGTACCGAGCACAAGCTTGCTAGCACTTGGTCATAAGGTCCCCGGCTGAGCTAGGAAAGTTAATCTAAAATTCTAAATGTGCTTTTAGAATTTTAGATGCCAAACAAATCCATGATCTACAAACACAAACTCCCGCCCAACTACACCAAAAAACCAAAAGGATACTATCTAATAATAGAATATAATACTGCTATGTAACAACAATATCTTCTATATATAAGGACATATCTTTATCTTTACCTCATAATAGAAATACTTCAAACCTCTGGCCATTTAACCAAATATCGCGGCAAGGAAAACACCGTAACCAATTCATATTTGCCTTCCAGAACCGAATAATATCAGAACCCAGTCACTGGTTAACTCCCGGGATTTAACCTTCACTTACAAGGTTTTTATCCAAAGTAATCCTCTCTTTCCTTATCCTAACTAAATTTTTATATTTCCTTCCGTTTTTTTTTTTTTTTGTTTTCTGTGTGTTACAGTTTTTTTTTTTTTTTTTCTTTCTTGTTTTGTTTTCTGTTAGGGAAGGAAAGAGTGCAGCAGTTCTTACCCCGAGGCTTGTCGTTAAGTATTTATCGAACATTTTTGTAGCTCTCCTGTTATTTGCGTTAGGATACGGAAGTCCCAGCGGACGGACCGAAGCCTTGTTAAACGCTGGGGCCAGGGAATTGGAATTTTCTTTAATGTTTCAACCCCCTTTTCTTCCTTTGTATGATTGATGGCGGATCGTATTAAGGGAACGAAATGAGAAAATTTCAAACTTTGGCTATCATCGACGTTGGAATTAATTGATGACTAGACATTGGGGAAGAGATTGCCAGCTTGACTTTCAACGGATGATTGGAGCTGGTATTTGCTTTTGTTATTTGAAGACCTGTTTCTTTGATTTATTGCAAATTTCACCTATTAATACAAATTGCAGTTTATAATTTCCATTAAATAATAACAATTTTAAACCAGATATATAAAAATAGATAATTTTCAGAAAATTCTTATCAACAAAAATTTTTATTATTGACATTTTCTAAATATGCTGCATATGATTTTGATTTAATTAAGTGTTAAACTTAATTTGTGTGCATTTTTTTTCTTCGAAAAAAATGGTATTCATTTCTTAATAAAATTTTAATACATCTGTCTAAGTAGTGATCCTTACTTCAAATTATTTTTAACAATTTCCCATAACAGGTTTACAAAAATTTGTGCATCTGCTAAGTTTTTAACCGGTGATTAACCGTAATATTTTTGAAAATTGCATGCCACATTACCATAAAAATAAATGCTAATATGAATGTTAACTAACGAACTTTTTGGCACTAGAGCCCATGGTGGGCCAACGCCGTCTATCTACTGGCACATTTCGACACAGCAGATTGTTTCTTTTTATAGGATAATATTGCAAACCCTATAGCGAACACTCTACAGTCATATTAGACTGGGACCTAAGGTTTAAAGGGGATTCCGAACCACTAAAAACATCCCTGTCCCTGTCAGTCCTCGACCACGAAAGATGTGGTATCGAGCACAAGAGTGATCGCTACTTGGCCATCAGGCCACCAGCTGAGCTAGGTGAAATTAATCTAAAATTCAAAAATGGGATCTTCGAATTTTAGATGCCAAGCATCCCCATGCTCAACACACAAACACACACAGCCAAAAAATCAAAAAGCTACTATCTAATAATACAATATAATACTACCAGGTAACAACAATGTCTTCTATAAATAAGAACAGCTCTTTTTTTTTTTACCACATAATAGAAATACTTCCAACCTCTGCCCTTTAACCCAGCCATCATGGCAAGGAAAACACCGTAACCAATTCATATTTGCCTTCCAGAACTGAATAATATCAGAACCCAGTCGCTGGTTATCTCTCGGGATTTAACCTTCACTTACAAGGTTTTTATCCAAAGTAATCCTCTCTTCTCTTAACCTAACTAAATTTTTTATTTTCTTCCGCTTTTTTTTTTTTGTTTTCTGTGTGTTACAGTTTTTTTTTTTTTTTTTTTTTTTCTTGTTTAGTTTTCTATGAGTGAAGGAAAGAGTGCAGCAGTCTTTACCACGAGGCTTGTCGTTAAGTATTTATCGAGCATTTTTGTAGCTCTCCTGTTATTTGCGTTAGGATACGGAAGCCCAGAGGACGGACCGAATACCTTGTTAAACGCTGGGGCAAGGGAATTGGAATTTTCTTTAACGTTTCATCCCCTTTTTCTTCCTTGTACTGATTGATGGCGGATCGTATTAAGGGAACGAAATGAGAAAATGTCAAACTTTTGCTATCATCGACGTAGGAATTAATTGATGACTAGACATTGGGGAAGAGATTGCCAGCTTGACTTTCAACGAACGATTGGAGCTGGTATTTGTTTTTCTTGTTGCAGCTCTTGTATCTTTCATTTATTGCAAATTTCGCCTATTAATACAAATTGCTGTTTATAATTTCCACTGAACAAATCAATTTTTAGAATATACAATTAAATAATTCTCTTCTAAAAACTTTTATTAGTAATTATTTCCTTTATTCATATTTCCTAAATACATTGCTTATGATTATGATTTAATTAGGTTTCAAACTGAATTCCTGTGTCCTTTTTTTTTCTTTGAAGAAAAAGGTATTTATTTCTTTAAAAAATGGAAAATGTAGTGTCTAGTGATTATCAATAGGTAGATGAATATATTAATCATATTCATCTAATATTGATAATCACTACACACTACATTTTCCATTTTTCCAAAAATAGGGCTACAAAAGTTTGTGCATCCCCTAATTTTAACCGTAGATTCAAAATAATATTTTTGAAAATTTCATGCCAAATTAAAAATAATAAAAATAATAGTATGAATATTGAATAACTCCCTAGCGCTACAGCCTATGGCGGGCCAAGACCGCCTATCTACTGGCAGATTTCGAGACAGAAGATAGTTCCTTTTAACAGGGTAGTGTTGTCAGGCCTATATTTAACGCTTTACAGTCGTATTAGGCTGGGACCTAAGGTTTAAAGTGGATTCCGAACCACTAAACACATCCATGGCCCCGCCGGTTCTCGAACCCGAAACCTGTGGTACCGAGCACAAGAGTGCTAGCCACTTGGTCATAAGGTCCCCAGCTGAGCTAGAAAAGTTAATCTAAAATTCTAAAATTTGCTTTTAGAATTTTAGATGCCAAACATCTCCATGCTCTACACACGCAAACACACCCACCAAACTACCTCAAAAACCAAAAGGATACTATCTAATAATAGAATATAATACTTCTATGTACAACAATGTCTTCTATAAATAAGAACAGTCCTTTTTCTTTTGTCTCATAATAGAAATACTTCAAACCTCTGTCCTTTTAACCCAGCCATCTTAGCAAGGAAAACACCGTAACCAATTCATATTTGCCTTCCATAACGAGAATAATATCAGAACCCAGTCACTGGTTATCTCTCGGGATTTAACCTTCACTTACAAGGATTTTATCCAACGTAATCTTCTCTTCCCTTATCCTAACTAAATTTTTATATTTTCTTCCGCTTTTTTTTTTTTTGTTTTTTGTGTGTTACAGTTTTTTTTTTTTTTTCTTCTTGTTTAGTTTTCTATCAGGGAAGGAAAGAGTGCAGCAGTCCTTACCCCGAGTCATGTCGTTAAGTATTTATCGAGCATTTTTGTAGCTCTCCTGTTATTTGAGTTAGGATACGGAAGCCCAGAGGACGGACCGAAGGCCTTGTTAAACGCTGGGGCCAGGGAATTGGAATTTTCTTTTAATGTTTCAACCCCATTTTCTTCCTTGTACTGATTGATGGCGGATCGTATTAAGTGAACGAAATGAGAAAATGTCAAACTTTGTCTATCATCGAAGTAGGAATTAATTGATGACTAGACATTTGGGAAGAGATTGCTAGCTTGACTTTCAACGGACGATTGGAGCTGGTATTCGCCCTTGTTATTTCAGCTCTTGTTTTTTCATTTATTGCAAATTTCTGCTGGGCTTCCGTATCCATAAAGCTGCTATCTAATGAAAGAATATAATACATCTATTTAACAACGATGTCTTTTTTAAATAAGAACATCTCTTTTTTACCTCATAATAACTAACTCCAAGAATAATATTAAATAATTTTATCCCTATCTTAATTTTAATGTCATTGTAATGAATAGGCCACTTAATGCCTAGTTATCCAAATAAGAAGTTTCTTATAACGATTAGCTCAGTTCGAAGCTTATAAGTAAATTAAACCGATTGTTTCTGTAAATTTCAATGGGGGTTTAATATAAAACCATGGATCAGATAGACTCCTCTATATCAGTTCGATGCAAAAGAAAAATGTGTTTATTACAAATTATGATGTCACCAGAGCATAAAATTACAGTAAAAATCATTCACAAAAACCATTGACATCAATTCAAATGTATAACCAACATTTGTTTTTGCAGAAATTCTATGTTGAAAGAATCAGTATAATAGTTCTAGAGTATTTAGATGGTTTCTATATTGTTAGGCTACGAAAAAGGTTGCCAGAGATGCCACATTTAGATGCCAAACATCTCCATGTTCTATACTCACACACAGCCAAAAAATCGAAAAGCTATACTCTAATAATAGAATATATAATATTGCTATGTAACAACAATATCTTCTATAAATAAGAGCAGTTCTTTTTCTTTGTCTCATAATAGAAATACTTCAAACCTCTGCCCTTTTAACCCAGCCATCATGGCAAGGAAAACAGCGTAACCAATTCATATTTGCCTTCCAGAACCAGAATAATATTAGAACCCAGTCACTGCTATCTCTCGATTTAACCTTCACTTATAAGGTTTTTATCCAACGTAATCCTCTCTTTCCTTTGTCCTAACTAAATTTTTATATTTTCTTTTCCTCTTTTTTTTTCTTTGTTTTTTGTGTGTTACAGTTTTTTTTTTTTTTCTTTCTTGTTTAGTTTTCTATCAGGGAAGGAAAGAGTGCAGCAGTCCTTACCCCGAGGCTTGTCGTTAAGTATTTATCGAGCATTTTTGTAGCTCTCTTGTTATTTGCGTTAGGATACGGAAGCCCAGAGGACGGACGAAGGCCTTGTTAAACGCTGGGGCCAGGAATTGGAATTTTCTTTAATGTTTCAACCCCTTTTCTTCCTTGAACTGATTGATGGCGGATCATATTAAGGGAACGAAATGAGAAAATGTCAAACTTTGGCTATTATCGACGTAGGAATTAATTGATGACTAGACATTGGGGAAGACTTTCTTTGCTTGACTTTCAACGGACGATTGGAGCTGGTACTTGTTTTTGTTATTTCAAGACCAGTTTCTTTCATTTATTGTAAATTCTTCCTAATAATACAAATTGATGTTTATTATAACAATAACAATTTTGACTTTCTTCGGACGATTGAGCTGGTACTTGTTTTTGTTATTTCAAGACCAGTTTCTTTCATTTATTGTAAATTCAATTTTGATGTTTATAATTTCCAAAAAGTAGACAATTAAAATAAATAATCTTTTTAAAAAATTCTTATCAGTAGTTATTTTCGTTATTGATCCTCTTTAAATATGGTGCACACAATTATGATTTAATTAGCAAAAATTCTCACACGAATTAAGTTTAATACCTTCGAAGAACTAGTTATTTGTTTCTTAAAAAAAATTATTAATATATTATATACATCTAAAAATTGATCCTCTCTAGACAATGCTTTTTCCATTTTCCCATAAACAAGGTTACAAAAATTTGGGCATCTTCTATTTTTAAAAGTTGAATAACAATAATATTTTTAAAAATACAAGCCAAATTAAAATAAAAATAAAAATAGTATGAATATTAACTAATTAATTAAATAAAATAATAATATGAGCTAAATATCTCACTGCCCCCTACAGCCCCTGGTGGACCAAGGCCCTCTGTCTACTATCATTTTTCGAGATATGAGATTGTTAATTTTTACAAGATAAAGTAGTCAATCCTAAGATCAAAGCTCTACAGACATATTAGACCGGGACCACAGGTTTAAAGTGGATTCAGAACCATTACAAACATCCAAGTATGAACGTTAGAATTGACATTTCAAGTATTCTTCACCAAAACATATTGTTAAATGAATCATTCCAAAAGTTTGCATAGAATTTGAAATTCGTATAATTTAAATCATTTTGGAATTCAGATTTCACGATATGAAATTAATTTAAAAATCCTGCAGATATTAAATAAACATTTTCGTAAATTTTGTTTAAAATAATTTGTTTAAAAACATTAAGCTGTTTCTCTGAAAATGTAAAAAACAATATTGAATATTTATATAATTCATCATTTATTAGAAAAATCAACAATTTATATTATAATAAAAAGTTAAAAGATTTCTACTTTATTTCTAATTCATTCCAACCGGGTATACTTTTATCTATAATATAATAATATGTTATAATTTTCTAATTCATCATTTTTTTTAGAAAAAAATCAATTCATATTCTGATAAAATTTTATAATTTTAAACTTTTTTTTTATAATTTTATATTTTTTATTAATTTTCCCCGTTTATTAAAAAATAATTTATATTATAATAAAATGCTATAATTCTTCTAATTTATCATTTATTAGCAATAAATTCAATTTATACTATATTTTTTCTCATTTTTATAGATGAGCATAATAATTTTTAAAATCTTTTCACTTTCATACTCTTGCTTTATGAATGTATTAATTAATGTAATAACTTACATACTATAAAAAGGGAATTTTTTTAAAGCAATCATCTTATCAAAATTATACCAAATTTCTCTGGAATTCCGACCTAGAGATCCAAACAAAAAAACCTTCCCACTTGAAAATTTCGAAAAAACGTGTGTCCGCGAGACCTTTATAAAAATAAACGACATAAACAGCAGTCTCGCTGCTTCAGAAACAAAAATATTTCTCAACTTTCTCTTGAAAGCCATAAAGCAGGCAGCGTAAGTCATAAACCTGTGAACTGCGTTGAATATCAAAACGACTCCGCTGAAAGATGTGGTAGATGATAAAAGTTAAAGTCCTCTTCCGCGCAGGTGTGGAGAGAATGCAATAAAACACTGAACAAAATATCCAAGGCATTTGAAAGAAACATCGAAAATGTGGAACACGAAAGACAGGAATAGCTTTATATCAGCGACATTGGTAAGAATGTAACAAAGGGTTTTTTCATTTTCTGCGAATTGTAAGGTATATTTTTTAAACAATTATCATTTATTAAATTGGAATTTTATTATAATAAAATGTTGTAATATTTCTGATTCATCAATTTTTATTATAATAAAATGTTGTAATATTTCTAATTCATCATTCTTTATTATAATAAAATGTTGCAATATTTCCAATTTATCAATTTTTTATTATAATAAAATGTTGTAATATTTCCAGTTTATCTATTTTTATTATAATAAAGTGTTGTAATTTTTCCAATTTATCAATTTATATTATAACAAAATGTTGTAATATTTCCAATTTATCAATTTATATTATAACAAAATGTTGTAATATTTCCAATTTATCAATTTTTATTATAATAAAATGTTGTAATATTTCCAATTTATCAATTTATATTATAATAAACTCTTGCAATATTTCCAATTCATCAATTTATATTATTATAAACTCTTGTAATATTTCCAATTCATCAATTTATATTATAATAAAATGTTATAATATTTCTAATTCATTTTTAACTATTACAATTTTTCTATATTATAATAAAATGTTATAATATTTCTAATTCATTTTAACTATTATAATTTTTCTATATTATAAAAAATGTTATAATTTTTCTGATTCTTCGTTTATTAGAAAAAGCCCCATCAATTTATATTATAAAAAATGTTATAATTTTATTACTTCATCATTTATTAGAAAAACCACATGAATTTATATTGTAAGTTTTCTCATTTTTATAGATGAGCATTAAAATTTAAAACTAAAGCCTTTTTACGTTCATACTCTTCCTGTACAAATGTATTAATTAATGCAATAACTTACACACTATAAAAGGAATTTTAAAACGATCATATTTGAAAAGTTATACCGATTTTTCTCTGGCGTTCCTACTTCGAGCTTCAAACCGAAACCTCCCCCTCGAAAACTTGGGTAACGTGTGCCGCGAGACTTTTATAAAAATAAATGACACAAACAGCAGTTCTCGCTGCTTCAGAAACAGAAATATTTCTCCACTTTCTTTTGAAAGCCATAAAGCAGGCAGCGTAAGTCATAAACCTGTGAACTCTGTTGAATATCAAAACGACTCCGCTGAAAGATGTGGTGGATAATAAAAGTTAAAGTCCTCTTCCGCGCAGGTGTGGAGAGAACGCAATAAAACACTGCGAAAATATCAAAGGCATTTGAAAGAAACATTGAAAATATGGAAAACGAAAGACGGAATCGTTTATTTCAGCAACTCTGGTAAAAATGCAGCAAAGGGTTGTTTTTTTCACTTTTCTGCATAAATGACATTTTTAAATAATTATCATTTACTAAATTGGAATTGTTTAAAAAATATTGATGTCGATATTAGAATATATGATATAGATTTATTTGTGCGAATATGTTTCCTGCGTTTAAAAATGAGTTATGTTCAAATGTATGGTGTACATTTCAAAATCCTTCTGTCATTGTATTATTGTATCACTTGGTTTTGTAGGTTTAAAAATTATTTTTGTTCAAATTTATACATTATAAAAATATAATTATTTTTAAAGTATTATGATATATTTCAAACTTATCGCACTGTACTGTAGCTAAACTTTTGTACGAATTTATTTTGTGCATTTAAAAATTATTTTTGTCCTAATTTATGATATATATTTTAAAATCGTACCATAGTACTATCTTTGCATGTATTTGTTTTGTACGCTTTAAAAATTAATTTTATTCAGATTACTATGTAATTTATACATTATATAACCATTATAATACCATCATTTACACCTATCAAAATATACTTTAGTACTATCATTGTTTAGATTTGTTTTGGCATTTAAAAATTGTTTTTGTCCAAATTCATGACATTTTAAGATTATTTTGTCCAAATTTATGATATGCATTTTATGAATGTATTAACTAATGTAATAACTTACATTCAATAAAAAAGGGAATTTTAAAACGATCTTCTTATCAAAATTACCGATTTTCTCAGACGTTCTTACTTCGAGATCCAAACAGAAACCTTCCCACCCCAAAACTTCGTGTGCCGCGAGACCTTTACAAAAATAAATGACACAAACAGCAGTTCTCGCTGCTTCAGAAACAGAAATATTTCTCCATTTTCTCTTGAAAGCCATAAACCAGGCAGCGTGAGTCATGAACCTGTGAACTATGTTGAATATCAAAACGACTCCGTTGAAAGATGTGGTAGATGATAAAATTAAAGTCCTCTTCTGCGCAGGTATGGAGGGAATGCAATAAAACACTGAAAAAATATCAAAGGAACAAAGGTTTTTTCCCATTTTTCTGTGTAAATAACATTTTTTAAATAATTATTATTTAATAAATTGGAATTATTTTAAACATATTGCTGCTAATTTTAGAAAATGTGGCATAGATTTCTTTTTTAAGAATTTGTTTTCTACGTTTATAAATGAGTTCTACTCAAATTTACGATATACATTTTAAAATCCTTCTGACATTCTATCATTGTATCAATTTTTTTGTTGGTTAAAAACTTGTTTTTGTTCAAATTTATACATTATAAAATTTTAATTACTTTTCATAGTATTTTGATATATTTCAAACTTATCGCACTCTGCTGTAGCTAAACTTGAATTACTTTTAATTTAATTAAAAGTAATTCAATTTTTTTACTTTTTACGAATTACTTTTGTGCATTAAAAATTTTTTATGATATATATTTTAAAATCGCACTATAGTAATATCTTTGCATGAATTTGATTTGTACTTTTAAAAATCATTTTTATTCAGATTACTATCATAACTATCAGACTATCAAAATGATCAGACTATCATAATGATTATGCAATTTAAACCTATAAAAATATAATTTAACACTACCACTGTACAAATTTGTATTTTTCTCATTTTTATAAATAAGCATCAAAATTTTAAATATAAATCATTTTTCCCTTTCATAATTTTGCTTTATAAATGTATTAATTATTGTAATAATACATATACTATAAAAAAGCATTTTAAAATAATCATCCTAGCAAAATGATACCGATTTTTTTTGGCGTCCTTACTTCGAGCCTCAAACAGAAACCTTCCCTCTCGAAACATTTCGAAACGTGTGCCGCGAAACCTTTATAAAAATAAATGACATAAACAGCAGTCAGAAACAGAAATATTCCTCAACTCTCTCTTGACGCTCTGCAGAAAGCCATAAAGCAGGCAGCGGGAGTCATAAACCCGTGAACTATGTTGAATATCAAAACGATTGCGTTGAAAGATGTGGTAGATGATAAAAGTTAAAGTCCTCTTCCGCCCAGGTGTGGAAAGAATGCAATAAAACACTGGAAAAAATATCAAAAGACCCGGCATTTGAAAGAAACATTGAAAAAATGGAAAACGAAAGGCAGGGATCGTTTTATTTCAGTGGAAATGCTACAAATGTAAGAAAGGTTTTTTTTTTTTTTTCATTTTTCTGTGATTGTTTGCGACAGTTTTTAAACAATAATTATCTACTAAAATGAAACTTTTTTTAAAGATATTGCTGCCAATTCTAGAAAATAGAGTATAGATTTATTTGTATGAAATCCTAAAATTTAAATTCCTAATTAATATCCTTTACCTAAAATTTGAAATCCTAATTAATATCCTTTACCTAAAAATTAAAATCATACTAATACACTTTTCGAACTATAATATTGTATAATCTAGTTTTATAGACTTAAAAATTATTTTTGTTCAAATTTATACTTTATAAAATTATAATTATTTTCATAGTATTTTGAAATATTTCAAACTTATCGCACGGTACTGTATCTAAACTTTGTGCGAATTTCTTTTGTGCATTTAAAAATATTTTTGTCCTAATTTATGATATATATTTTAAAAATCGCGCTATAGTACTATCTTTGCAGAATTTTTTTTTGTATATTTTAAAAATCGTTTTTATTCAGATTCATACATTATATATCATTATTATTATACATTATTTTATACATTATCATTTAATAATTATACATTATTTATACATTTTCACAATAATTATACAATTTAAACCTATAAAAATATATCTTAACTCTATCATTGTACGAATTTGTATTTTTTCAATTTTTATAAATAAGCATTAAAATTTTAAATCTAAAGCGTTTTTCACTCTCATACTCTTGCTTTATAAATGTGTTAATTAATGTAATGATTTACATACTATAAAAAGGAATTTTAAAACTATCATCTTATCAAAATTATACCGATTTTTCCCTGGAGTTCCTACTTCGAGATCCAAACAGAAACCTTCCCCCCTCGAAAACGTGTGCCGCGACAGCTTTATAAAAATAAATGACATAAACAGCAGTCAGAAACAGAAATATTCCTCAACTCTCTCTTGACGCTCTGCAGAAAGCCATAAAGCAGGCAGCGTGAGTCATACACCCGTGAACTGTGTTAAATATCAAAACGACTCCGTTGAAAGATGTGGTAGATGATAAAATTTAAAGTCCTCTTCCGCGCCGGTGTGGAGAGAATGCAATAAAACACTGAACAAAATATGAAAGGCATTTGAAAGAAACATTGAAAATATGGAAAACGAAAGACGGGAATCGTTTCATTTCAGCGGCAACGGTTCAAATGTAACCGCGGTTGTTTTTTTTTTTTTTTCCCATTTTTGCGATTGATTGCAAGTAACATTTTTAAACAATGATTATTTATAGAAAATGGAACATTTATTTTTAATATTACTGCCCTTATTTGAAAATGGTATAGATTTCTTTGTGCGAATTTGTTTCCTACGTTTAAAAAAGAGTTCTGTTCAAATGTATAGTATATATTTTAAAATCCTACTATCGTATTATCGAGCTATAATACACGGCTTACTATCTATGTATGAATTTCTTTTGTACATTTAAAAATTAATTTTTTCAATTTATACATTATAAAACTATCATAATACAATGATTTAAACCTATAAATATATGCTCTTAACACTATCATTGTTTGAAATTATTTTTTGCCTAATTTATAATATATATTTTTAAATTTTACTGTAGTACTATTGTACTAGCATTTCAAAAATTTATTTTTTACGTTTTAAAATTATTTTCGTCCAAATTTATGACATTTTAAGAATATTTTGTCCAAATTTATGATACATTTTGTGTATGTATTAATTAATGTAATAATTTACACAGTACAAAAAAAAGAAATTTTAAAGCAAATCATCTTATCAAAAATATACCGATTTTCTCTGGCGTTCATACTTCGAGCTTCAGACAGAAAACCTTTCCACCACAAAACTTCTGAAACGTGTGCCGCGAGACCTTTATAAAAATAAATGACACAAACAGCAGAAATCTCCCTGCTTCAGAAACAGAAATATTTCTCAACTCTCTCACGACGCTACGCAGAAAGCCATAAAGCAGGCAGCGTGAGTCATAAACCTGTGAACTATGTTGAATATCAAAACGACTGCGTTGAAAGATGTGGTAGATGATAAAAGTTAAACTTCTCTTCCTCGCAGGTGTGGTGAGAAGGCAATAAAAACACTGAACAAAATATCAAAGGCATTTGAAAGAAACATTGAAAATATGGAAAACGAAAGGCAGGAATCGTTTCTATTTCAGCGGAAATGGTACAAATACAACAAATGTTTTCTTCTTCTTTTTTTCTGGTATTGTAAGTGACATTTTTAAACAATACTTATTTATTAAATGCAATTTTTTAAAATATTACTGCCATTATTAGAAAATACTGCCATCATTTCTTAAAAAAACATCCATTTATTTTATCGTAAAATGTTAGAATATTTTAATTGATCATTTATTAAAAAAAAACAACAAACATATATTCATTTATAATAAAATGCCAATTTTTTACTTCATCATTTATTAGAAAAAAAATTATTTATAGTATAATATTTCTAATTCCACATTTATTAGAAAAAAACATCAATTTATATTATTACAAAATGTTATAAATTTTCTAATACTTCATTTATTAGAAAAAAAAAAACATAAAACATCAATTTATATTTTAATGAAATGCTATAATATTTTTAATTCATCATTTATTAGGAAAAACTTCAATTTATATTGCAATTTTTCTCATTTTCATAGATGAGCTTTTACAATTTTAAATCTAAAGTGTTTCTCATTTTCATAGATGAGCTTTAAAATTTTAAATCTAAAGTGCTTGTCAATTTCATAGATGAGCTTTAAAATTTTAAATCTAAAGTGTTTCTCATTTTCATAATCTTGCTTTATAAATTCATTAATTAATGTAATAACTTATATGTTAAAAAGAGAATTTTTAAGCAATCATCTTATTAAAATGATACCGATATTTCTCTGCCGTCCCTACTTCGAGCTTCAAACAGAAACCTTCTCACTCCAAAACTTAGGAAACGTGTGCTGCGAGACCTTTATAAAAATAAACGACTCAAACAGCAGTCTCGCTGCTTCAGAAACTGAAATATTTCTCAACTTTCTCTTGAAAGCCATAAAGCAGGCAGCGCGAGTCATAAACCTGTGAACTGCGTTGAATATCAAAACGACTCCGTTGAAAGATGTGGTAGATAATAAAAGTTAAAGTCCTCTTCCGCGCAGGTGTGGAGAGAACGCAATAAAACACTGCGAAAATATCAAAGACATTTGAAAGGAACATTGAAAATATGGAAAACGAAAGACGGGAATCTGTTTTATTTCAGCGGCAATGGTACGAATGTAACAAAGTTTTTTTTTTTTTTTTTTGATTTTTCATTTTTTTTCTAAATTGCAATTTTTAAGAAAAAAATATTGCTGCCATTATTTGTAAATTGGGTATAGATTTATTCGCGCGAAATTGTTTTCAATGTTTAAAAATGAGAGTTTAGGATATACATTTCAAACTTCTACTGTCACACTATTGAAGTATAATATTATCTTTAAATTTGTTTTATATGTTTAAAAATGATTTTTGTTCAGATTTATAATTATAAAATTATCATGATGATATAGTAATTATACAGTTTAAATCTATCGTTCTATACTATATCACTACCTTTGTCGAATTTGTTTTGTGTATTTAAAAATTACTTTCGTCCAAATTCATGAAATATATTTTAAAATTATTTTTGTGTACCTTTATGGTATACATTTATTTTGTAACCGTGATGCTTCCTACACATTGGCAAGAGAAGTCCCCATAAATGTTCAGGAGAAGTGGACAGTCTGCCTTGAAACTCTCACCTGAGAGGAAGTACAGTGCAACCCCATGCTTCTATTGAGAAACATTATTTAGTTTACAGTCTCTCATACCTAGAGGAATTACTTTTAACGCTACCCACTCTCACTCGGAGAGTCTGTCAGTCAAAAATAAGATTGATTGCGTAGGGTATATTTCGTAGATGTTACAGATACACTCACGGTATATTTCGTAGATATACGCAGGGTATATTTCGTGTATCCTGAGCAAAACAGAGTATCGGGCTTTCGGCATAGAAGTGGAATCCTTCCAAGAATCTATAATTGTCTTAAATGCGTTAAATATTGTACTTCTCCATTTTTATGTGTGTAGTGTTTGTGGGTGTGTAAATAAAGCTGTCCCAAACAACCAGTCAGAATCTGATTGGCCAACCTGCACACAAAAATTTATAATTATAATTTAAACTAGGTAAAGCATATTAATTGATGGAATGCATTTATAAAGTTAAGTGTTTTAAAACTAGATGTTTAAAGAGATTCTTGGGAATATACTAAGTGCATTGGTAATCATTCCCATGACGAAGTATGATATGGGAATTATCAGTAAGGTGATTATTGATATAAGAATATTCTAATGCTAACATTTCTTTCAACCAATCTTCTTTCTATTTCAATCAATATGTTTGATTCCGTACGTGTTACAAGAACGTTATTGAAATGTTGATTCATTTATATCTGATTCATTACACACATTTTGAACGATCATCAACGATTCGCAAGAACATTTTTAATTTTAGTTACATTTGCAGACTAACAAATTTTCCCAAGAATATATTTTTTTTTTTCGAATAAAAATCTACGAATATTTTATCTGCTCTGTAGTACTGAATTTCTCTGTACTATTTATTGTACTTTTGAATTATTTCCGAAGCATTCTGCAGTCAAATGATTTTCTTGATAAACAGCTGCAATCTTATTTAATTAAGCCGCAGTCAAATTTTGGTCTTTCTTTAATTGCAACAATTTTTTGCAGTATGCCATTATTGCTCATTATGGTGTACACCATTAACAATTCAATTCGTTGCAAACTACGATAATCACCTTTGCGCAATAAAAATGTATCACATAAAACGTTTTATTTTCACATGAAATTTTACTATAATACAGCAATATTTTTTTTTTTTTTAAATTTAAATAAAAATTATATGCGAAATAATTAATAAACTTCATTTTATGTTTATTCGATTTTTAATTTGAAACATATAACTTATAATGAAGAAATAGGACTTCAAAATTTTGAATGTTAAACTCAAATACATGTACATAAATCGAATTTTTATTTTTGCAAAATTTTTGCGAATGCATTTTATTTTTAAATTATTTTTTTCTTTGTTTTTTATTTAACATTTCTCATTATCTGAAGAGTTGACATATATATCCATTTTTCATTTTCCGATTTGCAGAATTTTCTATTATTCTCTAAATAAGTAGTTTTTATTTTAGTTATCCGTTAAAGATGTTTTTCATATCAACAAGCTACAACATTTTATTATACCAAAAAAAAATCTAATAATTGTAAAAAAAAAATAAATCCAAAAAGCAATTTTTAATAATGTTTTCCCTACCATAAACTAGACACGGAGAATTTCAATTTTAATAAATATTTTTTTAGATCTTTGGCAAAAAAAAAAAAAAAATCTTCTTCTAAAATTGGAGAATTCGTTCAGTAAAAAAAACATGCTTGTAATGCATCGTATAAAAATATTAATCTCTACACATACACACACACCAAAAAATACCGCATAAGGATGTTATTAGAGCTTCCGCCGAGATTAAAGATCATGATATGTTGAAGCTCAGCGTGATTTGTTGAAGCCCACTGCTATTTATTCCGAGCTTCACGCACTTCACTGGGTTTTAATATGATTTTACTTGCTGCTTTTACGTTAGATCCCTGGTATTAAACCTGCTTGTTACTTTTAATGGAACTTATAAATAAAAGTAGTTTTAAAATTAGATGAACAAAACTTTTCAATATATATACAATAAATATATAATGCTTAAGTATTTTATTTAAACTTATCCAACAAGTTTTTTTAATGGGGATAAGTATAAATTAAAATTAAACATTTTAAAAAAAAAGGAAATATTAAATCTGCAATTTTTTAAATATGTTATTTTCTTACTAATAAATTTCAATGCTCGACTCTTGAATCTGTGGCAACGTGTGCCACTGGCGAGCATTAGTGTTGACCTTAAATCTGCCGAGTTTCATGAGAGTTTTCTGGGTTCTTCTCCCATGTTACATAAAAAGTGAGGTAGTTCCCCCTAAGACTCTTCCCGGAAGGCACTGCCCTTCTTCAGTGACACGGGCCAAATCAGACGTGTACCAACGGGTACTCCGTCACAATGGAAGCTTACCTTTTCTTCCCTCCTTCCATGAGAACATATGCGGCATTATGGCCAATTGGCTAGCGCTCTGGCCTTTGGTATCACGGGCTTCAAGTTCGAATCCTGGCGGTGGCAGGGATGTTTATTTGTGGTTCAGAATCCACGTTAAACTGTAGATCCCTGTCTAACTAGACTAAAGTGCGCACAAGATGATCGTAGAGTTTCAAACCAAACCATGAAAACATATGGGTTCAGGGACTTGGTCTAGATGTTGCCGTTAACCAAGTGGGATAAAATACAACAGATTACAGTTATTTGGTATTTGCCAATGCATACATTGAATTTTATATCTTATTGAATACATTGAATTTTATATCTTATTGAATACATTGAATTTTATATCTTATTGAATACTTGAATTTTATATCTTTAATATCTTTTAACATGCATCTCATTCTGCATGAGTTAACATATATTTTATTTTCGCTTTATTCTGAGCTCGGCACTATTATAATTTTGAGCTAATAATTTCGGCAATGGTATCTGGTATATTTGTGCATTGATTATCATTGTATACTATTCTCTTCTACTTCGGAAATCTTATTTCATTCATGATTGAGAACAGCAAATATGTAGGAGATTCAGCTACTTGAATAAGTTTCACGTTATGGAACACTACCTCCATATTTAGCTATTACAACTTTGTCCGTACATCCAAAAAAATGGCCGTCTGTAGGATTCACATTTTCCGTTCGTCTTTATAGGTAGTGGAAAAAAAACATTACGACTCACAATTTTATTAGACCCATACAGGGTTATGATATCGGGCTGTTGATTAAGTTTCACATTTCTAGTTTTGAAATTAACTCTCTGAATTTAGAAATCAGGGCGATATCCACCAATTTCCATTTGGCTCTTTTAGTTAGCAATAAAAATTTTGTATTTGATTGACATTAATAACCTGTAGAAATATTGAGATTTCATAGCTGATTGCACGTAAATGATACTGGTAAATGCCAAACTTAATGTATATATACAATGATATTTTTAGCATTGCAAATCCATGGATAGAAAGCTCCTTCATTATCAAAATAATTCTAATAATAAGAATAAAAAAAATAAATCCTTTATCACAATAATATTCATGTAAGAGCAATTAGAATAATCAACAGTAACTATAATTTTTTCAACTAAAAATTAAGATTTCCATCAAAAATTGTCTTGAAAAGATTAAGAAAATCATTAGGAAATAATTCATAATCATCCATATGGTTAAATTTATTAAATTATTATAGAGAGTTTTATAAAATATTAACAAAAGTAGTAAAAGTTGACAAATATTGAGTTTCAATTGTTTGGTGCTTTATTTAATAACTCAAAATGGAATATAAATCTTACGAAATTTTAATTTCTTATAATTTTGGTTAAAAATAAAATAATTTTAAAAATACAATAGTATATGCTTGAGGACATCTTGAATTTTGTAATAGTAAATAATATGAATACAATTGATATGAATATAATCAAATTATATGAATACAATTGATATGAATATAATCAAATTATGTGAATACAATTGATATGAATATAATCAAATTATGTGAATACAATTGATATGAATATAATCAAATTATATGAATACAATCGAAGTATTTGAATATAATCAAATTATATGAATACAATCGAAGTATTTGAATATAATCGAAGTACGTGAATGTAATTGATGTCGAACGTGAATATAATCGATATGAACACAATCGAAGTACGTGAATATAATCGATATGAACACAATCGAAGTACGTGAATATAATCGATATGAACACAATCGAAGTACGTTAATATAATCGATATTAATGCAATCGAAGTACGTGAATATAATCGATATTAATACAATCGAAGTACGAGAATATAATCGATATTAACACGGGAATATATTATTAGTACGGGAATATAATCGATATTAACCCAATCGAAGTACATGAATATAATCGATACGAATACATTCGAAGTATATGAATATTTTGTTTTTCAATGCAGCTGGCAAATACATAGACAGAGATCTTTTATGCCATAAGGGCTGCACCGACATAACTTACTTAGTAATCAACCATTGCAACGCCGCGACTCGAACCCGGTACCGGGCGCCAGAACGCTAGTCACTCGGCCATCAGCCCCAGTATATGAATATAATCGATATTAATGCAATCGAAGTATATTGACTTAAAGTATACTTCACTACAAACTACTCACTGCTACCTACAGTAAGTACCTCACACAAATACAAGTACACTTTAAAATTGATTTAGGTTTTCTTTTAAACTTAGTTTATTAAATATTTTAAAGTTTATGTCTTTTTGCATTTGTTTTTAATTTGAAGAAGAAAAAAAGATTTATATTTATATTCCTTAAAAACATATGGAAACACCTATGTATATGGAAATCTATATTTCAAACATACGCAGAATTTATTTGGCATCTAATGCTAATACCAACACGAACATACCGATCGCTGAATACTTTTACTAAGGTATTTCCGGTAAAATATCACCGAGAGAAATGACAAAGGGAAAAGTTTAATTCTCTATATTGTTCTGAGGAATTGAAAACGCTGTAGAAAATTCAACCATTTTTCTGTTTCCATATATTATATTTCGAAGTACATGAACACAATCGATATGATTACAATCGAAGCATATGAACATAATCGATATGATTATAACCGAAGCATATGAACATATTCGATATGATTACAATTGAAGCATATTGACTTGAAGTACACTACACTACACTACAAACTACTCACTGCTACCTACCTCAGAATACAATACAAATGTAAACTTTAAAATTATTTTAAGTTTCCCTTTAAATTTAGTTTATCAGGCATTTTTGCAAGTTTATGTCTTCTTACATTTGTTTTTAATTTCAGGGTAAAAAATATTTATCTTTATACTCCATAAAAACATATGGAAATCTATATTTCAAACATACGCAGAATTTATTTGGCGTCTAATGCTAATACCAACACGAACATACCGATGTATTGTTCACTGAATATTTTTTACTAAAGGTATTTCCGGTAAAATATCACTGAGAGAAATGACAGAGAGAAAAGTTTAATTCTGTATATTGTTCTGAGGAATGGAAAACGCTGTAGAAAATTCAACCATTTTCTCATTCAGCCCACTTTCTTCCTTTATATATTCCTTTTCGGAGGTGCCTTGTTGCATTTAAATGTCCAGATTTCTGGCACTTTCAATTGATCAATTTTCAATAAACCTGTCACCCCGATCCCGCTAACCACAAGAAATGGAAGTAAAAAAAGAAACTAGAACTACGAGACTTTCTAAGAAATTTTTCATGTATTTACCTTAACTACCTAGTAGGAAGAAAAAATTTAAATGGATTTCTGTTTAAAATAGGTTTAGATGCAAATGAAGTCTTTTATAGGAGTGTGCTTTAGTTTTATATCTGTATAAAGAGATTATATATATATATAAAATAATATTGTATTGTATAAAATTCAATGCACATATTATTGGTAATTGTGTTAAATAATCATTATTAAATTTTATTACTTATAAAACAGATTTAAATTAAATAAATAGATTAAAATAGGTTTAGATGCAAATGAAGTCTTTTATAGGAGTCCTGGTTTAGTTTTATATCTGTATAAAACGCTAAATAAAAAAAAAATAGAATATGTATTGCATAAAATTGAATTAACAGATTGTATTAAATAAGTATTATTAAATTTGATTATTTATAAAGCAATTATATGAACATAAAATTTTCTTTGTTGAAAGCAAAAAGGTGAAATTGGCACTTTATTATATTATATATTTATTGTTATTTTGATGGAAAAATCTTTTCCAATTTATTAATGCATTTATTGAATGGGGACAACACCAAAATGATTGTGCACTGAAGTATCATTAAAACACTAAGCAATTGCTAACACGAAACAATATAATTTCAACGTGGACAATTAAGACTGTATTTGCTCAAAGGCTAACTAATAACCTAGTATAAAATAAGTAAGATACTTGAACTTTTTCATTGTATGCATTGTATTCTTTGTTCAATACATTCTAACTGTTTAAATATAGCAATTGTGTTTGAAGTGCCTCAATATATAGGAAATTCAGGGTTTGGAAAATGACTTTGCTTTCTTTGATCATTCACACACTATAGAAAAATTATTTTCCATAAAACTATATCCATTTATATTCCATAAAAACATAAAAAAACACCTTATGTATATGGAAATATATTTAAATATATATTTCAAACATACGCCGAATTTGTTTGGCATCTAATGTAAATACCAATACGAACATACCGATGTATAGTTCACTGAATACTGTTTACTAAGGTATTTCCGGTAAAATATCACCGGGAGGAATGACAGAGAAAAGTTTAATTCTGTATATTGTTCTGAGGAATGGAAAACGCTGTAGAAAATTCAACCATTTTCTCTTTCAGCCCACTTTCTTCTTTATATATTCCTTTTCGAAGGTGCCTTGTTGCATTTAAATGTCCAGATTTCTGGCACTTTAAATTGATCAATTTTCAATAAACCTGTCACCCCGATCCCGCCTAGCCACAAGAAATAGAAGTAAAAAATAAGAAAAAAAGAAAGGAAGAAACTAGTACTACTAGGTTTTCTAAGAAATGTTTCATGTATTTACCTTAACTACCCAGTAGGAAGCGAAAAAATTTAAATGGATTTCTGTTTAAAATAGGTTTAGATGCAAATGAAGTTTTTATAGGAGTCTTGCTTTAGTTTTATATTTGGTATAAAGACATATGTATAAAAAATAGAATATTGTATTGTATAAAATTCAATCCTCTTATTATTGGTAATTGTATTAAATAAGCATTATTAAATTTGATTAGTTATAAAACAATTATATAAACAAAAAACATTGTCTTTGTTGAAGGCATATAATAATACAAATCGATATGAATACAATATATATGAATATAACCAATATAATCGAATATAACCGATATGAATGCAATCGAAGATACAATCGCAATCGTATATGAATATAACCGATATGAATGCAATCGATATGAATGCAATCGAAGTATATGAATATAATTGAAGTATATTGAATGAAATCGAAGTATATTTACGTGTTGAAGTATAGAATATAATTGATATATTGCTTTATAATATTTTAGTTCTTGGAGTAGAAAAATAAAAAAAAAAAAAGTATACAAACTACAATCTACCTCTCTCAAATACAAACACACTTTAAAATTATTTTAAGTTTTCCTTTAAACTTAGTTTATTAGGTATTTTCCAAATTCATGTTTTCTTAATTTTTCTTAAGGGTTAAAAGAATTTATATTTACATTCCATAAAAACATACGGAAATCTATATTTCAAACATACGCAGAATTTATTTGGCATCTAATGTAAATACCAATACGAACATACCGAACTATTGTATCCTGAATACTTTTACTAAGGTATTTCCGGTAAAATATCACCGGGAGGAATGACAGAGAGAAAAGTTTAATTCTGCATATTGTTCTAAGGAATGGGAAACGCTGTAGAAATTTCAACCATTTTTCTCTTTCAGCCCACTTTCTTTCTTTATATATTACTTTCCGAGGTGCCTTGTTGCATTTAAATGTCCAGATTTCTGGCACTTTCAATTGATCCAATTTTCAATAAACCTGTCACCCCGATCCCGCTAGCCACAAGAAATGGAAGTAAAAGAGTAAAAGAAAGAATGAAACTAGTACTACGAACCTTTCTAAGGAATTTTTCATGTATTTACCTTAACTACCTAGTAGGAAGAGAAAAAAATGTAAATTGATTTCTGTTTAAAATAGGTTTAGATGCGAATGAAGTCTTTTATAGGAATCTTGCTTTAGTTTTTATATCTGCATAAGGACGTTATATATATATATATATATATATATATACTCATGTCCATAAATTAAGGATAATGAAGTTCAGGCAAAGAAAGAGACAGAAGCAAAACAAATTTGACTTATTTGTAAGTCTATTTATTAAACAAAAGGTAAAGAGCAAAAAAGATGCTATATGTTTGACATAATTAATAAAAATTGCGATTTTTACTCCCTGGAGCAAATTTCAAAAAAGAACCTATTTACAAAAAACAGTATAACATGGTTAGTATGATGGTTAATATGGAGTATGTCTCCCGGACGATGCAATACAGACCTTACAACGCCTAGGCATGCTGAGTATCAAATTATCAATCTGATCTTGGGGCATATTACACCACTCATCAATCAATGCACTCCGAAGTTCCGGTTGACAGGTGGGAGGGGGTTGACGGGCTGCGATTCGTCGGCCAAGCATATCCCACACATGCTCTATTGGATTCAAGTCCGGTGAGTATGCTGGCCGATCCCCACACGGTTGATATCCTCAATTGAAGGCATTCGCCTACAATGTTTGCACGGTGAGGACGGGCGTTGTCATCCATAAACAGAAATTCAGCACCCATGGCGCCCCGAAACAAACGTACATGTTGTTCCAGAATGACATCCCGATAGATGTGGAATGTCATCGTTACACTCTGAACATGCAGGTCAGTTCTGGAACCAAGAATAATTCCTCCCAAACGAGCCATCCTGCACCATCGTAACGGTGTCGTTCAATCGTGTTCTCTTGGTGGTAACGGGTACCTGGCGCTCTCCATATGAAAGTCCGGCGATAATCAGACTGCAAACAAAACATGGACTCGCCGGAAAACATCACACAAGACCACTGTTGCGGTGTCCACAATGCATGCTCTCTCCTCCTGGTTAATCGCAGGCGACAGTGAGTTGCGGTAAGTGGAACTCATCTGACAGGGCTACGAGCATATAGACCAACGTGCCCTAAGCGTCTGTACACGGTCTGCCTTGAAAATGTCGTACCGGTAGCTGAAGAGAGCTGACGAGACAGGTCTGATGCTGTGCTCCGTCTGTTTCTTTTGGCAGTAACTGCTAAATACCGGTCCTCATTCGGCGTTATAACTCGGGGGCGACTTGTGTTGTAACATCTACTCACATTACCATCATCTTCGAATCGTTGCCAAAGCCCGGAGATGACACTTTGGTCGATTCCAAGTTCCTCGGATACTTCCAGCTGGGTACGTCCACATTCCAGTCGTCCGATAATTCTACCACGTAAAAAATCATCCAAATGCTTCCTTTGTGCCATAACTATGCGGTTATTGCACTGAATGGCTTTTAAAGCGCTTGTGAACTATTTTACTTCTTTGCCACCATTCCTTATATACCTCTCTCTTACACTCGTCATTGTGACGTAGTATCCTCGCCATCTGGTGGTTTCCTGTAATTTGCATATTCTTCTTCAAGATGTGTGTGATAATTCTACAGGTGAAATTTTTATTTTAGAGTTCAATTTCTGTCTGATTCTGAATTATCCTTAATTTATGGACATGAGTGTATATATATATGTATAGAAAGAAAAGAATATTGTATTGCATAAAATTCAAAGAACATATTATTGGTAATTGAATTAAATAATCATTGTTAAATTTGATTACTTATAAAACAGATTGATATTAAATAAATAGATTAAAATAGGTTTAGATGCAAATGAATTTTTATAGGAGTTTACTTTTAGTTTTATATCCGTATAAAGACATTATATAATAAAAATAGAATATTGTATTGCATAAAATTCAATGATCGTATTGTATTAAATAAAAGCATTATTAAACTTGATTATTTATAAAATAATTATGTAAAGATAAAATTTGTCTTAATTGAAAAAAAAAAGTGAAACTTGCACTTTTTTTTTATAAGATATTTTTATTTCCGTAATTGTTATGTGGATGGAAGAATTTTTCCAATTTATTGATGGATTTATTGATTTATTATATTATTTTGGGAAAACATGGAACACTGAAATTATTGTACACTGAAGTACCATTAAAACACTAAGCAATTTCTAACACGAAACAATATAATTTCATAATGGACAATTCAGACTATATTTGATCAAAGGCTTACTAATAACCTAGTATATAATAAGTAAGATACTTGAACTTTCTTCATTGTATACATTCTAACTGTGTAAACATAACAAGTGAGTCTGAAGAGCCTCAATATATAGGAAATTCAGGTTTTGGAATATGGCTTTACTTTCTTTGATCATTCAATCACGATAGCATAAAATAAGGAGTTGACAATGATTTTATGCTTAGTTTAATTAATAACTACAGTGACCGAAATAGAATATTGAATAACTCATTGGGTTTCTGACTTGATGGTGGTCAGTTCGAAATCCAGTAACAAATTCAAACCAGCTCAAGTGTCTATGTTGGGAAATGTCACATCAAACCTGTATGCTGAAGTGTCCTTTATTTGAATAGGAAGAGAGGAGATTGATTTGATTTGTTACTCTGGGGTCATTTTTGCACATTTAGGCTAATTAGACCGGAACCTACAGTGTAATGTGGATTCTGAACCACTAACAAACCTCCATGCCACCACCAGTATTTGAACCTGAAGCCTGTGGTATCAAAGGCCAGAGCTCTATCCTACTGGCCATCAGGTCATGGAAGGCAAGGGAGAAGACGGCGATTCCCAAAATGCTGCTTTTGGGATTAGAATATTCCTCAGAAGCCAACTTTTGTATTTTCATTAAAAGTTACAGCGGTAAAACTGTGACTACAGTGTAAAAAGAGCTCTGCCTGTAAAGATGAATTTGTTGCATATCTGCGATTTTAGTGCTAAATAACTGTCAGGTAAAATGCCCAGTATTTGTGAACAACATTTAATAAATAAAATATTTTAAAAAATCTCCTCGAAAGTTCTTCACATGGTTAACAAATTTAAACATTTATATCATTCTTTATCGTATAGAGTTATGGATCGTACAGATCACCATATCTTTATCGTTTATCGTATAAAGTATATTATCTTTAACGTTTATAGTATTTATTCAAGGGGTATGCAATTCCCCAGATGCTACCTTTGAGATTGGACAATTCCTCAGAAACCAATTTTGGATTTTGTCATTAAAAATTAAATGTGACTGCACTGCACATGAGTTTTTTCCGTACCTGTGTAAAGCTGAATTTCTTTCATATCTGTCAATTTTGGGTTAAATAACAATCAGATCAAAATGAACATTATTTGTAAGCAGCATGTACTCGATATTCAAAAATACTTGACATGGTTAACAAATTTTAACTTATTTCATTCTTTATCGTATAATAATTTTATATAGCATATAACAATAACATTATGGTTTTTTTTTAACGTGTGGTAATAATTTGTGAACACACTTTTAGAGGTAATTTTCTTGCTTTTAATTGAAGCATTTTAAGCCTTTGGATATTAAAATATATTAACAACTTGCCTTCTCAAATATATTCCATAAAAATTATAAAAATAATTTAAAAAATAAGAATACATCATATTTATGTATTGATTTCAATTCAATTATAAATTTCAGTTTATCAGTCCCACTGCAAAATTTACAAAATACGAACATTTTTCCTTTCATTCCCAAGAATTTTCTAACTAGATAATGCTTACAACTTAATTTTAAAATTTTTCTTATTATATTATATTAAAAAAAAAAAAATCATAAATTAATAAATCAACTCACCAGGTTCACAAATATATATCCTCAAAAGTACTTCTGTAAAAATCAGTAATAAAGAAATAAAGAAATCAACCCAGATCCACCGTCGTTATTTAAGAGCGAACGAATACTCACTTTTGTAGTCTAAAACTTTCAACCACTTAAAACTCGAGTTTGGCATCTTAAAATAAATTTCGGGCTAAAAAAAAAAAGCCACTGATAGCACTCCTGCTCATTGTAGCATTAAATTGTCGTGCTATCTCACACAGCTAATCCAGCCAGGTGGTACTTTCTCAAAGCTCTTTGTTTTAAAACTTTCTTCTTCAAGATTGAACACATAAAGCCTGAATGTGTGCTAGCAGTTAAGATGCGTCACGTTTTGAAACAGAAACTCTTTCAAGAACTCATACTATCTCCCTTTCTGTTTTTTTACTAATCTAGAATTTGATAAAAATCGCACAATGCGAGTTTTACTTAAAATAGCCACATGCTTTATTTTTTAATTTCATAATTACGTTTTCCTGAAGATGTTTACATCAATTTTTGTAATACAAAAATGGCCACTAAAAGACTGAATATTAATGCTAAAACAGCTTTTTCGGTTATTTCAATTCCTACTATTAGGTTACACTCTCTCTATATATATCTTGTTCAAATTTTCAATCGTTAATAAAAAATACTCTTTATTCATCCACTCAAGTTCAAATACATTTTTTTTAACTTGTAGTGGGTAACACTTGATGTTAATACAGTTTTTTTATATATTAATTCAGTAATTAAATTTAATTACTTAATGTTAGTTTTTTAGATTTAAGTTGCATATATCTACCAATAGATGGTGCCAGATTAACTTAAAAACATGAATAAAATTATTTATAAAATACTTTCTAAAATATAATGAAAAAAAAAAAGTAGGAATTGACTTTAATTTTTTTTTTTTATATTACTTGTTAAGATTAGTTTTTCCAAAAAGAATAATTATTGTTATTATTATAAAGCATTACTAATTTTATCACATTTGTATCACTCTATGATTAAAATTATTTAGCTTATTGTTTCTAATTAATTTCTTTCTTTTAATCTACATGATGCTTATTGAAACAGAAAAAAAAATTTTATGATTGGAGTCTGTTTATTTAGAAACTAAAAAAAGTTCCTTCACTAAAATATGAAAATGGATTGCTTTGCAACTGTAATTACACATAGATATAAACACAAAACCCGTTACAAAATGTAATTTAAGAATTTTTTTTGTATTCTATACGAAATATTAGAATAACTGAATTAAATAGATTACTCCGTTTTTATGTTTGGCATAAACATGTGTCTTTGAATCGAAACTCATAAATTGTGAAGAATAACTATACATCAATATTATTGATGCAAATACATTTGTCAATAGGATATCCATTTCCTTGGCGTATGCATGAACTTCATGCCCTTAAGATGATCGTAAAATATTGCAATATATCGTAATATATTGCAAAATATCTGCAATAACTTAAGCATGAAAAATTGATTCTGTCTTTTGAAATTCAGTTTGATGACATAAACTCCATAAATCAAAATTTGTATGAATCGTGTAAATTTTCACTGCCAGTGAACTTTTCTCTTCAATTTATAGCAGTTTCTAGGATTCATGTCTCTGTTCTGTTATAACTGTTCTTCATTCTTACATGTGATCTTGCTGGTCACGATTCCATATTTTACTTTTTATTTACACTTAAATTTTAGCAAAAATGGAATGTAAATATTCCATACTGTCAGCAAGCAACTACAGTTTGAGACTAGCTAATGCTGAATACCCAAGAAAAAAAAAGACTCGCCTACAAAAATATGCAAATAATATTTTTTTTTTTCCAACTCAGTTTACACCAACCTTTTCCAGCATTGATGCATTAATACAGGTTTATTATTGGTTAAAGGGCTATTTAATGAAAGTTGGAGGAAATTCAAATTGAAAGCGATCAGAAAATGGATCATAGTGGAAACAGGGTGTAATATTCCGATTAGTTGGTGTACTATGTTTTTAATATCTATTGGAAGGATTGGATATTTTATTTCGACAATTTATTGAAATTGAACTGCTTTATTGAATTACATTAATCAAGTCCCGATATAATTAATATTCAGAATTTAGCGTTTTTAGTTTAAATATATTGCCTGAGTTTTCCTAACTCTAGTGTAACAAAATTCAATTGTTGGATCCTTAAAAAATACACACATTTTTTTGTGTTTGGGAATTTTACATAGCTTGATATATATCGAATCAAAAAAAGTATCCATCTGTAAGTATACCTAGATAGATTTTACCCATAGATTAATATGACTATGGAAATTTCATCGAAATATTCTATAAAGTTAAAATTTCTTTGAAAATTGTCTCGATTTTATTTCAACATTTGTTAGAAAACTTCATATAGAGCTAAACTATTTACAATTACATGGGTTGTGGCGATTCTCTCTTCTATAAGCATCATGGTTTACTTGCGATTTATAATGGGAAAACTGTTGGAAATACATTATTAAAAAGAATGGAAAATTTTGAATCACTCTATAATTTAACAATAAATATTACCGAAAGTCATTGAAAAAGAAAGCAAATAAAAGCTTCGATTCTGCTTTCATAGTGAAAGTCGATTTTCTTCTGCTAAATATAGCTGAAAACTGATGACATGCACGATAAAAGATGGGAAAGATTGTCCAATGTGTTGGAATTAAAGAATCGAGTACATAAAGAAAAATCTATATCTATTGTCAAACATAAATGAAGCGGAATTCTGAATGCATCTTTTGAACTCGTTTTTTTCTTTCTTCCTTTTTACAAAATGGATATTTAAAGAGCAAAAATTTAAAAGAAAATATATATTGAGGAATATCTAGATCAAATATTTGTCAAAAATCAATTCTATTCCCCAAATATTAAGTCTCCATGAATATAAAAGATTATTTTTCACCAGCTTTCTTAAAAGAACATCCTTTAGAAATGTAGAACATGGAAAAATTCCATGTTCTGAACTTTTTTTCAATTCCTACTATTAGTTCCCACTCTCCCTATATGTATCTTGTTAAAATTTTCAATCGTTGATAAAATACTTTTTATTCATCCACTCAAGTTCAAATACATTTTTTCAAACTTGTAGTGGATGACACTTGGTGTTAATACAGTTGTTTCAAATATTAATTCATTAATTAAATTTAATTAATGAATTTTAGTTTTTTTAGATTTAAGTTGCATGTATCTAATAGTAGATGGCGCCAGATGTAAGAGGAAAATTTCAACTTTATTTGTAAAGGACCTTTCTACAATATAGTGAAAAGAAAGTATGAATTCTTTAATTTTTTTTTTTTTTTATTTGTTTTTATGAAAATGCAGATTTTTGGATTTTTTTTTAACTCACAATCAATTTGCCAAACATGTTATTTAAAAACAACAACTACCACTATACAAGATTGTATGTGTAAGCAAGTCCGCCCAATCAAAATGTGTAATTCATGTATAAAAACATGACTACAAAGTTACTAGGAAATAATGATTCTCTAACCATAATGCTCCCATAAAAAAATCCACATAATTGACATGGATAGGGTGTTTTCAGAAAAACAGCATCAGCAATTGGGATTCTGAAAAAATTATTTTTCGGATGGATGAGAGATTCAAGAGGATGAAAAAGATATCACCACTTCATCTTTGATCAAGCTTTCAGAGAGCTAGTAAATCATAGAATACAATATATTTCTGTATTCTATTATCTTTTTTTCTAGTATACTATTATCATAATTCTCCATCCTAAATATAATATACATCCACCATGAATATAAGTCTTTTTAACCTAAATTTGCAATTGTTTACCAAACTTACATTATATATAGAAACGAGGAACTACCGTGGTTAAATGTAGTTGATTTAAAGGTAGTTTGATAGAGTGCTTGTTTACTGGAAATAAAAGAATACAAGAATATATGTGTGTAGTTAAGAACATCCTTTAGAAATGTAGAACATGGAAAAATTCCATGTTCTGAACCTTTTTTAATAAAAGTGTAGATTGTTGGATTTCTTTTAACTCACAATCAATATCAATCAATCTGTTCACAATTTATCTGAATTTTAAAAAGATCAATCTTTTTATTAAACTTCTCGATTATGAAAAACAAAAGTAGATATCCAATAAATGAATTACTTCTATGATACTACCATGAAAAAGCCAATATACTTGAATATAGAAAAAAAAATCCAAAAATCTGCACTTTCATAAAAAAAAAAAGTTCAGAACGTGGAATTTTTCAATGTTCTATATTTCTAAAGGATGTTCTGATGTATATTCTGATGATTGTCTATTTTTTACTTTATATTTCTGCATTTTCCTGTCTTCGCTGTTTATAATACATGTCTAATGCGGTCTACATTTGAGGCTAGTAAAAAATCATCTATGGAGACATTTTTGTTAAGAATGGCACTTTTATATATTTTCAAGAAAGAAATCTCTAGGACATTTGTATGGCTTCATTTTCAGTCACACATTGCATCAGAACAATATTGATAACATAGTTACAACATTGCAATTTTGAACATTTTGTGTGCAGACAAAATTTCACTTTTTTTTTTTTTTTTTTTTTTTACAAAAGCAGTAGAAAAAAAAACGAAATTTCAACAAAATATTTTTATTAAAATCATTGCAGGTTAAATTTTAAAAAATATAGGTTCATACTTTAAATCATAAGTATTTATATAAATACAGCACGAGCAATTATTGTCTGATGTTATATATGTTGTTCATTTATTCAAAAATATTTCTTGTTTGAATTTCAGAAGACCCAAACCAGAATATTTATTTACAAAATGACTGTAACAAATCTTTTAACTGGCCACCATTTCTTCTGTCCTCCATAATGTATATTATCTTTATTTCGTTTTTCAATCACACGATCCCAATGCATCTCAGGAAAGAGAGTATTTGTTTTGTGATGCCATATTGTGCCATAAAGTCCCAATATGACATCACAAAAAGGTTGTATAATTACATTCATTCTGTTAAATCAAGTTATTTAAAACAAAAACAACCATTATACAAGAGTATATATGTCTGTAATACAAAATTACCAAAATGCGTATTTTATAAAAAAAAAAACAGGACAATAAAATTAGACGAAATAATCATTCTCCAGTCATTTTTTTGTTCTAATGCAGCTGGCAAACACTTAGACAATTGTCTTTGATGACTTAATGCAAGCGTTGCCCCGACGTTACTCACTTAGCACTACCCAGGAGGTGCGTTTAGCTTGAAGATAAGCTACGGACGCTGAGTAACAGTGCACGCGTAACGCTCTGAGATCCTGTTAGTTCGGGACTTACGGTTTAAAGTGATTCCGAACCACTACAGACATCCATGGCACCACCGAACCTCGAACCCGAAACCTGTAATACAGAGCGACAGAGAGCTAGCCAATCGGCCATTCAGGCCTCCTTTTTCATAATATATCATAATATTTCAATAAAAAAATCCACATAATTGACTTTCATCAATATTATTTGGATGTTTCATGAACAATTACATCAATAATTATGATTTTCAAGAAGAATTTTGTAATTCTGATAAATGATAACATACAAAAAGTATATCTGACGTAACATACAGAAATGAAATATTGATAAAGGACATCACTGCTTCATTATTTGCTGCTTTATTTCATCATTATTTCACTGCTGCTTATTCAGTGCATCTTCAATGTTGTAGTAAACACATTGATGCGGGTTATGCCCACTTACATCAACTTTCCTTAAATTTACGAGTAAAGCAATTTAACTAAACTACTGCTAAAAATAAAATAAAAATCATAATAATAATTTTATTTTCGAACATGATTTCACATAATTTCTCTTTTGCTTTAAAATAGACTACTCTTTGGACCCAATACCTTTTTGGAATCATATGAATCACTTTCGATAATGAATGTTTTTAAAATATTTTTCATTTAACTTGATGATATTTTACAGTTTATTAAAGATTCATTACATTCTAATTAAAAAAAATCATTACGAGTTTGAATAAAATAACACCAATACAATAAAATAGTATAAATTCATTTTTCAGAAGTAAAAGATTGCATTATTGTTTTTAAAACAATTTGTGAGTGAATTTTTTAAAATAGTTTACAAGTATTTTACTAAAAATTTCTTTTTTATAAATTCCTTTTCTAACGCTGTTTTGTATTATATCGCATAAAAAGCAAATTATTTTTCTATATTTTCAAAATTTCTTGTCTTATAAAAATTAACTAATGGATCTCAATTATGCATAGAATCTTCAATTTATATACATACAATAATTTATAATAATATTCATATTAATAATATTTAATAATATTCATTTTTTTAAATATTTTAAAATTTGATTCTTTACCAATATATGCATATGGGAGTTTCAGTAACTCACGCTTTTTTATAATTTTTTTCAAACTATATTATTAAAATGAAAATAAAACTTTCAGAACAACTTTTAGTCGTACTTGGAAAAATTGAGTTGAAGTAATCAACTATACATTTTATGCTCAATAATTACTTGTTCTGAAAATTATTTGATAAATATTTTTAATTTATAAAAAGTTCTTCAATGATAATAATTGAATTAATTAAACAAATGATTGTTTTAATTATTTGTTAGAATTGGAAAGGTTTCTAATTTCCTCATTAACTTTAAGAAAAGAAGACAAAAATCATTTGAATGTAATGATTTTTCCGCCAAATTATTAGCATTAATTGATAGCAAAAAATTTTAGATAATTAAATGAATTATTTTTCTTGATAAAAAAAATATTAATCTGTTATTAAAAATAAGAGAATTTAAAAGGTATTTTGTGTATTTACATTTTGTTTCAAAATGTCTAGTTAGAAAGCTATAGATTATTTTGTTAATATTGTTAAATAAAAATATGATTATTAATAATTCCAATATTTAAATATAAATGAACATTAGTAATAAAATTCATCACAGTTTTTAAAAACTATTTTGTAATTTTACTTAATACATTCAACAATGAAATATAAAAAATAAAAATAAATAAATAAATGAAAATTTAATGTAAGGTAAAATGACATATTTAATATAAAGCAATAAAAAGTAGTTTTAAGAAATTTTATAAAATTTAATGAATCCCATACTATGAAATTAAAATAGAATTGCTAGAAATTGGAAGGAAATATGAATATATGGAATAATATTATAATAATAATTAATAATTTTGTAATTAATACAGCAACATTGGAATAATAATTTTGTGATATAACACAATAGCATCTTGAAATAGCATTAAAACATTTGATATTTAAATGTAATGTAGATGTTAGATATAAAAATAAAAATCATTCCAGGTTGATTTCAACAAATGAACAATTCTAATTACAGTTGTGTAAAGGATTTTATTTATTCTTCCCTATCTTGAATTGTAGAAGAGGCATTCATGAAAAAACATAAATCAAAATCTGTTTATAACTTACATTTGTTAAGAAAGAATCTTCACAGACATATATCTAACAAGTCCCAGAAATTTCTCTGCAAGAAATGCGGAATCAGCAGACAGATGAATAGTTATCAATAGCTTCACTATTTATTTTATGAATGGAATTTAAAGAATTGTGGTTAAAAAAAAAACTGTGACTCAGCTTGTTAAGGAGCGATAAAAAGAGCTATGCGTCTGAAGACTGTGAAACCTAGTTTGAAAAATTGGTGTGTTGGGTGAATGACAATCAAAAGCAGTTGCAGTGAAAATAAATCATTAAAAGTGTTTTGGTTGACAGAGCTTTGGAAATGCAGAAATAAAGAAAATCCCGAACATAAATGCTGTCATTGACTACATAAAAGGCACGAATCAGTCTGTTAAGAAAATCGTGGTGCAAGGTTAGTAGCATTTCTGCAACAACTACATTTGAAACTTTTAGTTTTGGGAATCAAAGGGGTACAGGCGTTATTACAAATACACACACACATAAATATTTTGATAATTTCAAAAATGCAGAATTAGAGCGAAAATATTTTATAGGGTTCCTATAAAACGAATAAATAGTTAAAAATCATTATTAGAATTATTATCAAAAATTAAATATAAATAAAATTGAAAACATAAGCATTCTATAAGAAACATTTTTAACATAATAATTATCTGATGTAATAATTAATAAAAATTATGGTTTGTGTAGTTTTCATATAAATTTATATCAAACAGCATTTAAACTACCAATTTATATATAACACAATTCTCCCCACCTCTTAAGAAACTGCAAATCATTGATCAAGACCAAATTTAAGGAAGAAAAGAAACTCCGGTAATGTAATATGGCTGCTGGTAAGAGTAGGGGGTGTATTTTACAAGTTAAGAACAGGATTCTTCTTGATTTATCAAGGTGGATCGGCGTCACCTGTTTTCGTATGGTGACAGCCATGCGTACTTCCTGCATCATCTGAATAAAATCTGTGTAACAACTTTGCCTCATGCCCTCTTTGTGGGGATGATAAAATGAATGAATTGCATATCCTTATTTGCTTCAAATTAAAGGATGTTTACACTGAAGAGGGTTTTCATTTTAGACTTTCGCACTTATATTGGACAATAAGACAGTGTATGGCCTGATGGCCCAGGCTAGACGTAGGATTAACAAAAAATGATCTATGATGATTCTATGGAAGGATGACATATCCTTATTTGCTTCAAATAAAGGATGTTTTAAATGGAGATTTTTCTCATTTTGAACTTCCGCATGCATATTAGACAGCAATACAGCGTATGACCGATTGGCCCAGGCTGGGAATAAGATTAAAAAAAAGCATGTATATTTTAATCAACGTATATATAATTTTTAATCGAGTTTAAGCATTAAAATATTTGACAAATGCTTCAGATTTTCCTTATGCACAAAAAGTTTAAATATTTAAACAATCCCTTTGATTTCACAATATTGTTCGAAATAAATTGTATTTGCCAAGTGTCAAAATTCCTTGTCACGTTGTCACTTCTGTTGTCCATCGAATTTTACTTCTCTCATCTATTGCAGATGAAATTATTTGTACTGTCTCGGATTCTAGGGTTGTAGCATGGCCCAGTTGGGCATAGGATGAAAAACTCTTTATATATGTAAATATACACTGAAGTGACAAAAGTCATGGGATACCTCTTAGTATCGTGTCGGCCCTCCTTTCGCCCGGCGAAGTGCAGCAACTTGGCGTGGCATGGACTCAACAAGTCGTTGGAAGTCTTCTGCAGGAATATTAAGCCATGCTGTCTCGATAGACGTCCATAATTGTGAAAGCGTTGATGGTGCAGGATTTTGGGCACGAACAGACCTCTCGATGATGTCCCATAAATGCTCGATGGAGATTCGTGTCGGGCGATCTAGGTGGCCAGATCATTCGTTGGAATTGTCCAGAATGTTCTTCAAACCAATCGCGAAGAGTTGTGGCCCGGTGACATGGCGCATTGTCATCCATAAAAATCCCATCGTTGTTTGGGTACATGAAGTCCATGAATGGCTGCAAGTGATCTCCAAGTAGCTGAACATAAGCATTTCCAGTCAATGTTCGGTCCAGTCGCACCAGAGGACCAAGTCCTTGCCATGAAAAAACAGCCCACACCATTACGGAGCCAACACCAGCTTGAACAGTGCCTTGCTGACAGTTTGGGTCCATGGATTCGTGGGGTCTGCGCCACACTCGAACCCTACCATCAGCTCTTACCAACTAAAATCGTGACTCATCGGACGAGGCCACGGTTTTCCATTCATCTAGGGACAAACCGATATGCTCACGTGTCCACGAGAGTCGCTGCAAGCGATGTCGTTCTGTCAGTAAAGGCACTCGAGTCGTTCTTCTGCTGGAATAGACCAAGAAAGCCAAATTTCTCCGCAAATTTCTAACAGACAAGTCCCTTGTACGTCCCACATTGATTTCTGCGGTTATTTGGCGCAGTGTTGCTTGTCTGTTAGAATTTAAGACTCTTTGCAGACGTCGCCGGTCTCGGTCGTTAAGTACAGGCGGTCGACCACTGCGTTGTCCATGGTGGGATGTTATGCCTGAAATTTCATTCTCTCGGCACACTCTTGACACAGTGGATCTGGGAATGTTGAATTCCCTAACGATTTCGAAATGGCATGACCCATGCGTCTAGCTCCAACTAACATTCCGCGTTCAAAGTCTGTTAATTCCCGTCGTGCAGTCCTCATCACGTCAAAACCTCTTCACATGAATAACTTGAACAGAAATGAAAGCTCTGAAAGCACTGCGCATTTTTACCTGTTCTACGCGATGCTACTGCCATCTGAAAATTTGCATATTGCTATCCCATGACTTTTGTCACTTCAGTGTATATATATATATATATATATATATATTGCCAATCCCTTGACTTTAAGCATTAAAATATGCTACATATTATGATAACGATACTTGCCTTATATACAAAAACATATATTACTTTTCCTTATATACAAAAAATTAAATATGTAAACAATCCCTATGATTTCAATGTTTCTCGAAATAAATTCTAATTGTCAGTTGTCAGAAATCCGTTGTCACATTGTCACGTCAGTTGTCCATCGAATTTCACATTTCTCATCAAGTATAGAGGAAACTCTTTGTACTGTCTCGGATTCTAGTGTTGCTACACGAAAATAATACTCCTCTCTCATGGAATGTTGCAGTAAAAGAGAGTGCATTTTACACGAAAAAAGGCGAACCTATATAGGATCTTCATTTGACTTCTTTTTGTGTGTTTACGAGGGAGAGATTTGGAATCTCCCATTTCGAAGAATCAGGATGAAAAAATAGGATTCTCAATGCTAAAAGAGGATTTCAAAAGAAGAATTTCTACAACTTCTTGGATGGATTTTCCTTTTATGTCGTAGAAAAACAAAATAAAACTGTTGCAGTCGAATTCTTATGAGATTTAGATTCCTATTTGCGTTAGATTCGATCAGTAGAGTTTTTATTATTCTTTTTTTTTTCGTGAAGAACAAGATTAAAGAAATAACAAAGTAACTTTTTCATTTGATGAAGTGTTTGAAGAGAGAATGATTAATTTTAAGACTGAAATAAAATATGCATATACTGCATATATATGAAAATACAATATTCATTTATTTTAAAAATGCAGTATATGATTCAATATTGTCATAAAAATAAACCTGATTCATATTTTTAAAAATTTACATATTTTTACTTTTTTAATGTAAATATTTAAAAATACATATAATAATAAAAAGAAAATCTTTGATTTTTTCTCTTTTAGTAGCATTTACTGAAAATTTTTCTTAAATACTTCTTTAAACACCTAGAGTGCTTGATATAAACAGTTTCTTTAGTATTTCACTTTTATTGTCATTGCTTTATTATTTTTAATTATATTATTAATTCTATATTATTTTCAATTATATTATTATTTCTCTATTATTTTCAATTATATTATTAATATTTCTCTATTATTTTCAATTATATTATTATTATGTTTATTATTTTATTATTTTCTGTATGATTGTCAGTTTTTCATTAGATATAAAACATTTTCATTCATTAAATATTTTTCATTTCATTAGATATGACTTTATAAATTTATAAAATTTCGATTTCTTAATTTTATTATAAATTTATTATTATAATTTATTTTTATAATTATTTATTATTTAATTTATTAATTTATTCTTATTTTTTTATAAAGCACATTTTTTTGAACACAAAAATATATATTTATGCACGTTTTTATTTTTTTTAATCAAATCATTTTTTTGTTTAAATAATGTAAAAAAGCATTTCAAGCGCCTATAACACCATTTGTAGAATACCGGTTTTCAGCTAGTTTGAGTTTTGCAATAAATATTTGAATTTTTATTTAGTTAGAACTCCCATAAAATGGCAACACTGTAATAATAAAATGTAATAATTATGTAAGATGACACCATTGTAATATAGCTGTAATAATAATTGTGTTTTATTAAAGATTTCGATTGATTAAAATTTTGTAGAACACAGTATTTACAAAAATTTTCAATCATACAAAAAAAAAAATAATAAATAAATAAATAAAAATTATAAAAATTGCATTGGGAAAAGGTTTAGTACTTTTTTTTTGTTTTTATTTTTCATTCTCTTGCGTTGTATTATTGCAGGAATGCCCAGATTATGTCCCGTGGGAAATGCCACGAAAAAAGCATATTTGGAGAAAAAAAATTTTTTTTCTGTTGGATAAAAACTTGGTTTTTAATAAAAATAAAAATTATTTAAATATAATAATTTGATAAAAGAATAAAAAAAAAAAAAAAGAATTTAAATGTAGGGGGAAAATAATTTATTTAATAGTTATTTTTAATTTATTCGCTAAAGTTAATTATAAGATCCCATCCTGTATTTTATGCATTATCTAAAACGAGTTCAAAAATAAATTGCCAGATAATAATAAATAAGTTGTCAAATGCTAAATAATAGTAAATAATAAATTAAAAAAAAACTGCTAGATTGATACCAGATAATATAATATGATGAGCAAACCACTTGTTCAACTGTCATTTGTGTACAATTGTTTTCAATAAAATCATACTAAAGTTTCATTTAAAAAATATTTAAAAAGTACAAACAATATATAAAGCATTATTTTTGCTTCTGAATGCCACTAAAATTGAATCAAATACTAAGACCCTTATTCAAAAATCTAATGTTCCGCATCAATTTTTTTTTTATTTATAATTACATAGTATTTTATTTATTTGCATTTATAAATATACAATGAAATTCAAGTTTATTTCCTTTATGTTTGCCTTCCGTCAACAATTTAATGTACGTGTAGTCAGCAATCTTGTACATGCTTGATATATTCAATTTATTACAGTTTAATTAAAATATAAAATGATATAAAGTTTTCTAAAAAAAGTACGTATTAATCAGATTTCTAAACAAATCGGAAGAATCTCAAATAATATTGACAATTTTGAATTTATAATTTAAGAATGACCAGTAAAAAGGATTATCTGTTTACAATTTGTAGTATATTTATTTAATATACATAGAGAGAGGTTTCTTAGTGTATTTTTATATATATTTTATGTAAATTTTATAATATCTTTCGTTCTAAAATATAGTTAAAATTTAAAAAAAATGTTATAAATATTTTAAATAAATATATTGAAACATGTTTAATAGTACTTTGAAATTGTATATATATCGAAAACATCTATTTAATTATCTATAATTAATAATAATGCTATTTTTAAAATGTATTTAAAATTGAAATTGTTATTATTATTGAAAGCATATTTTACAAGAAAAAAAAAATTAAATAATTTAAAAGTATACACATATTACAGTATTAGATAATTATTTATAGTTAATAATTATTATATTTTTATATAATAATTATTAGCTTAAAACGTATTAAAATTTATAAATTAATATATATATATATATATATATATTATATATATTATTAATAACAAATAAATATATAAATATGTATATTAATTATTATATATTTATTATTAATTTTTAATTTTAAATTTAATAATTATTTAAAAGCACATATATAAAAATGCAATATTCATCATAAATTACACAGAATGTCAAAAACGTTATGTTTTAAAAAGTGATTTTTTCAAAAATAGACACAGTCAGTCTTACTCTTCTAAGGAATCGCATAGATCTCGCTTCTTAAAAAGGAATCGCATACCTAAATTTTTGTAAAATTCAATTTCTCTTCAATCCAAAAAATATAATCCATACCTGAAAAGAAAAATATATACATTATAATTTCTATAAGTATAGAATAGCATTACATTTATACAAATAATAGTATCATTTATACAAATAATAGTATCATTTATACAAAACAATGTTATCGACATGATAATGTTAAAGTTATGTGAAAATGAATGCATTTTAGGGATATATTATAACATTTCCATTACTTTTTAAAAATGGCATTTAATTTTAAATCGAATATAACATTTTAAAATTTATTTTTCTCATGAGATATGATTTCAAAATAATATGGAACAATTTCTTAAATTTTTATTAAAACTTTTACTTTAAACCATCCGTTTCCTTTTAATCTTATGCTAGAAGTAACACTTTGATTTTTATATAATGATGATTAATGAGATTTAAATTGATATTTAATTCATCACTATCTTTTCTTCTGAAAAAATTAGACTCATTGCCAACGCTAGGGACGGTCATTTATTCGTAAATTAAGAATTAATCTTTTATATATAGAGAATGAATGATGAAATATTGAAAACTCTTTCAAATTTTCTTTGACTTTAAATTAAAAATAAGTTTTCATTAACTTAAATGTGTTTCAATCAATAATATTTTAAATTATACTTGAAATTTTGCCATATGAATACATACCAAAAAAACAGTTTGTATATATCCTCAATACAATTTCGAGTTTACAATTTCTTTTTACATATTCTTAATTTACAATTTACTTTTTCTTACAATTTATTTACATTTAATATGTATACAGTTTTCTTTATATATTGTGAGAAAGTAGTAAAGAAACATAATAAAACTTTTAAATAACATGCTTGTAATAATTTCATGAGAAAAATTCTACAACTTTTTTTGAAGATCTTTATAATTTTACTGTTATTTTTGTTTAATTTGCCGCTTCATATATAAATAATTCAACTATAATACAGCATATTAGCGTTACCAAATGCATTAAGAAGACGATTTTAATACATTCACAAGAGGAACTAGGCTGCCTTGTGGGTGAATTTTCAGATGTTTTGAATTTACGAGTTAATATGAAACAAATCAAATAATCGATTCGATATTCGATGTTCTACACTATCAAAACGTGATATACATTAAAAACAAAAGCACTTGCCGAGTATTGTTTTTTGTTTGATCAATCTGTAGAGTTTGTTAACAACATTTATATATATTACGTTTATGTATACTTTACACACTTTATATATTTACACTTATTACTTATAATTATCACTTTATACTTATTACTATTTACACTTTACACTCTTATTTACATCTATAAAGTATTGTAGCACAACATTTAATAGATGTAATACTATAGATACTAATAATTAGATGTACTATACTTAATATATAATTGTATAAAAATACCCTATAGAGTATTGTTTTCGGTATTTTAACATAGTATCTGTACGATCATATCAACTGCAGGAACATAAATATTGCTCGAATGCAAGCTTGCGTGTATACTACTAAATTAAATTTCTTATATTAAATTTTGTTAAAAAGTTTAGTTACATTTAGTTAAACTTTTTAAATTAGTTTTAATATTATTGAATGAAAACTAATTTTGCATTGAAACTTTTAATATTTATTCAGTTGCAAATACTTCACAATTTGCAGCTATTAAAAACTCATCATGGAGAAAAATAATAATACCTGCATAAAATATTTTAAAAATAAAGAATTTTATTATTACTTAAATAAAAGAATTTTCATAACGTGACAGTGAAGATAAATTTAAAATATTACCTCTAGTAAGAATTTTTTCAACTGAATTTGCTTTGTCAGTCGAGCAGATTTAACAAAATGCACAACTATCACGTAATGTGTTCTTATTTAAAATCCCTAGTATAGTTTCCTTGTATAGTAAATCCTATTTAAAACAAATTTCTAATTCAGTTAAAAATTCTATGTAAAAAAAAAATGTTTTTTAACCTGAGACTGGTAAGCATCCAAAAACAAAAACTTTCCTACATACACTGCATACCTAATGTAATGAACCAGACTACATGTTTCTCAATGCCACGGCGATAACTCTGAAGTCACCAACCACTCTCCCACACCATCACACCAACTGGCGATCCTCAGATGCCAGTTCCTACTCTTTCTATTATCAGTCTTGTTACATTGTCCCAGATAAGTTGACATACTTTTGAGGGTTGGTCGATCAATACATGGCTATAGAAAAGTAAGTGAAGATGAAAGAGAATAAGTTGTGACGAGAGCACCTCCAGAAAATCAGAGTAATAGAAAATAAAAGGAGGATACAAACGATTGACTA